>VMDO01019042.1:0-40671 GCA_007922755.1 Pedetes capensis | reverse complement strand
AAAATACCATGACATGAGTCAGACACACTTTCCGTCTTCAATGTGACATCTTTGCTTTTCAATATTCTAAAGAGATCTTTTGCCACAGCTTTTCCTAGAGCAATGCATCTTTTGATTTCTTGACTGCTGCTTTCATGGGTGTTGATTATAGAGCCAAGCAAAGCAAAATCTTGGACAACCTCAATCTTTTCGCCATTTATTGTGAGTATCCATACTGGCCCAGTCATAAGGATTTTTGTTTTGTTGATGTTTAGTCGCAACCGATATTGAAAGCTATGATCTTTGATCTTTATCAGTAAATGTTTTAAATCTTCACTTTCAGCAAGCAGAGTTGTGTCATCTGCATAACGCAGGTTGTTAGTGAGTCTTCCTCCAATCCTGATGCCGCGTTCTCCCTCATAAAGTCCAGCTTCTCAGATTATTTGCTCAGCGTATAAATTGAAGAGATATGGTGAAAGTATACAGCCCTGATGCACATCTTTCTCAACTTTAAACCAGGCAGTGTTTCCTTGTTCTATTCGAACAACTGTCTCCTGGTTCACTTACAGATTCCTCATGAGTATAATTAGGTGCTCTGGTATTCCCATTTTCTGAAGTGTTATCCATAATATATGATCCACACAGTCAAATGCCTTTGCATAGTCAATAAAACATAGACATCTTTCTGATATTCTCTGCTTTTGGCTAATATCCACCTGACATCAGCAATGATGTCCCTGGTTCCCCGCCCTCTTCTGAATCCTGCTTGATTTTCTAGTAATTCCCTGTCTATATACTGCTACAGTCGCTTTTGAATGATCTTTAGTTGTGAAAGCTGGACATTGAACAAGGGAGACAGTAGTATAATTGATGCTTTTGAACTATGGTGCTGGAGTCGACTACTGAATATACCATGGACTGCCAAAAGAACCAACAGATCTGTCCTAGAAGAAGTGCAACCAGAGTGCTCCTTAGAAGCAAGAATGGTCAGACTGCGTCTTACATATTTTGGACATGTAGTCAGGAGAGATCAATGCCTGGAGAAAGACATCATGTTTGGGAGAGTGGCAGGTCAATGAAAGAAAGGAAAACCCTCCACTAGATGGGTTGACACAGTGTCTGCAACAACAGGCTTAAATATAAATAAGATCATGTGCCTGGAACAGAATCAAGGTGTTTCGATCTGCTGTACATAGGGTCGCTATGAGTCGGACTTGACTCGATGGCACCTAACAACAACATCTTCATGGGTAACCCTTAAGATGTTAATAAAATGCCCTAACTATACTTAAGGGTAAAATAAGAGGAGAGACATTCATAAGTCAAAGACAGTCATAAGCAAAAGCGATACTTGCCTTGATTCCACTACAGTTCAGGCATCCCCTAGGAACCATTTCCAAGCACAGACTTGTGTTTGGAACCATTTCCAAACACCTGCGTTTTGGGGTATCCCCAACATGTTTACCCTTCTATGTGGAGTCCCTGAAGGAACAACTCCATAAGCCCACCAGGTGATCCACCTAGATGGAGCCTTTTTCTGGGTTTCTGAATTAGAGTTCATATTAGTCTGTTTTCTGTCATGAAATGAAACACCAGAGACTGGGTAATTTTATAAAGAAAAGAGGAGTTTTCTGGATCACAATTCTGAAGGACCAAGGTTGGGGAACCCATAGCTGGTATGGCCTTCTTGCTGTCTTCATCCCAAGTTGGCACAGGGGATCATATACATGAGACAAGGGGCACATGTGTGTATATATGTCTCCTCTGGTCGTTTTATAAAGCTACCAATTTAAGGACAAAGGCTCCATCCTGATATATTTATATACTCCTAATCACCTCCCAGGGGACCCGCCTCTACACATCATAGTCTGATTAAGTTTCTACCCTCTTCAGTATCTTCTCCCAATGGAATTAAATTTCAACACATTGTTAAAGCAAACACTTTATTTATTTATTTATTTATTTATTTATTTATTTATTTATTTTGGCAGAGTCTTGCTCCGTAGCCCAGGCTGGCCTCAAGTTCTCTGTACAACCCAGGGTAACCTTGAATTTGTAATCCTCCTGTCTTAGCCTCCAGAGTGGCTGGAATTACAAGTGTGCAACCCCACACCCAATTTGTCCTACTTGAATTTTCAAATCCCTTTTCTAACATTGTTAAACATCATATTGTTGTTGTTGTTGTTAGGTGCCGTCAAGTTGGTGTCTGATTCATAGAGACCCTACATAGAACAGGCAAAACACTATTGTCAGTGTTTCTCTGCTATTCATAGGGTTTTCAGTAGCAGAATGATTTTTTTTCTTTTTTTTTTTTGAGGGGGGGGAGTGGGTTGCCGGGTCCTTCTCCCAACCCTGCAGTATCTGGTGTTCCCAGGCGGTCTCCTATCCAAGTACTAACCAGTCCCCACCCTGCTTAGCTTCCTAGATGTGACAGGATCGGATGCCACAATGCTACGTCTCCCTATCAAAAAGATACACACAACTTACACATTGCATTACAAATTACTGTATTTTTTTGTTGTTGTTGTTGTTTTGTAGGCCTGGGGGTTGAACCCAGGGCCTCGCACTTGCATGTTTTGCAAGTGCTGGACCACTGAGCTGCATCCTCATCCCATTTTTTAACTTTTTGAGACAGGGTCTCACTAAGTTCTGCAGACTGCCTCTGGTCTCGAATTTGCGATCCTCCTGCCTCCACCTCCCCAGCCGCTGGGATTACAGGCATGCGCCACTGCGCCGGGCTACAAATTACTGTATTGTTATGGACAGAAAAGTGTGATGTCTGAGACATGTTTCAGAAAGTCCAGTGGGAACCAAGTGGGTGGGAGTCCAGAAGAAACCAGACTGCCCAGGAGGTAATGTGCTGAGTGGTCAATCTTGCCATTGATCTTCTTTCAGATGCATTCAAAATCTCAATACTAAACAGTTTATTGAAAACACATTTATTAGCCAGTGTGGTGGTGATCACCTGTAATCCCAGCACTCAGGAGGCTGAGGCAGGATAACAAGTAGCCAGCCTGGGCTATATATCTAGTTCACTGCCAGTTTGAGCTATATATTGAGACCTGTCTCAAAAAAGGGGGGCGGTGAGGATGCAGTTCAGCAGTAGCTTTGTGTACAAGGCTCTGGGTTCCATCATTGACACTTTGTTGTTCTTGTTGTTGTTAGGTGCTGTGGAGTCGGTATCTGACTCATAGAGACCCTTATAGGGTTTTCAATGGCTGACTGCTTCGGGATTGCCTTGGGAGTGGATTGCCAGGTCCTTCTCCCATTTTTGTGGTGCTGGGAATTGAACTCGGGACCTCAGAGACTGCAGTGCAGCGCTCTACCCACTGAGCTAAATCCCAGCCCATCAATGACACTACAAAAACAAAAAACAAAAACAAAAACAAAACATATGTATTAAGAAGAAAGGAGGCACATTTATTAGTCCATCTGTCTCTCAGAAAAAGTCTTCCTGTCCTCTCCACCCACCCCATCCCGCTGATGGCCAATTTCCTTTCCCTGGACTGTTTTTCTACAGCAGGAATCACTTTTTTTTAAAAACGTACTATATCATTTGCTTATTATAAATCTGGATCACCAGGGCTAATGAATCTTACAGTCTGGTTAATGCTTATTCACCAATAAAACAGTTTCATTCTTTTCCACATTTATGGAGAGGATTTGGGGGGGGGGGTGGCAGAAGGTTTAACTTTTAATACTTCCCCAACACTGTAGGATTTTCATCTTTCTGTACAAAGCAAGTTCAATGTGGGCAAGAATCTATTTCTGGATTTGTTTGTTGATACTTAAAATGATATGTATCCCTCATACTTGTTTGGACAGACGGATAAACAGGTTAAAATCAAGAATTTTGGAACTAGACTTGGTAGGTGCAGTCGAGACTGTGCAACAGAATGAAACGCTCCCTAACACTGTGCCACGCCCGGCTATTCGTAGGGTTTTCAATGGCTGGTTGTTTCGAGATTGTTTCTGGAGTGGGCTGCCAGGTCCTTCTCCAGTTTTTAACTACCTATGTGACTGTAGGCAATCAACTTGGCTTCCGCAGGCCTGGGTTTTCTCACCTGTGATGTGAGACATGAGAAATTCCTGCTTCATGAGCTTGCTACCCTGGCTGATAATGAAACCATTCATTAAGAGTGGGTGGCGCTACTCCTTAGGGCATTTACGGTATTTTCTGTTGCTGGATTCGGTTTTTTTCCTGTAAAATGAGGGTAGTTACGACCCGCTCTAAGGGTGGTAGGAATGTTGAAACCAGTTTAACAGATGAGACCTCCCGCCAGGATGCTTAACCAAAATAGCAGCGTTTGGTCGGCGACAGGCGTCTTACTGCTGACTCAGGGTCATTCCAACGGGCTGGCTGGTGCGGAGCGCGAGGCGCTGATCCTGGGCACCGGCAGCTCCAAACCCCGGCCCCCTGGGAAGCGTCAGGACGGTTATAGGTTCTCACTCGTTCTGAAGACTGCGGAGAAGGAGGTGGGGTCTGGAGAGGAAGGGAAGGGGGAGTAGGGGCTGGAAGGGGAGGGGCAGGAGCCAGTGAGTCACAGGGACTGGACAGGCGCGGCAGAAGGGCGCGCCCAGGGGACCATGTCAGGGGGCCGGGGTAGGCCTCGGGGGTTGGTCAGGCCGCGGAGGAGAGCTCGCAGGCGCGCTGGTGAGTATACGCGGCCGAGGCGGGGCGGGGGCTGGCAAGCATGGGACGGGGGGACTTGGGGACAACAGCAGCGGGATGGCGACAGTGGGGAGACAGCTGACGGCTTTAGGGACCGTGAAAGTCTCCGGGTGCGCGCAGCCTGCAGGGGCGGGGCGGGCGGAGGCTGCGCGCCGCGGAGGCTGCTGGTCCCTGACGCCTTGACCCTTCCTCGCCCGCCGCCACAGCCGGGCCTGTCAGGGGGACTATGGGCGCCTGGACCTCCAAGGGCCGGGCCTCCCGGGTGCCCGCGCCGGGGCCCAACGCCGAGGGGTCGCTGGACCTGAGCCAACTGCCCCCGGAGCTGCTGCTGGTGGTGCTGAGCCACGTGCCTCCGGCGACGCTGCTCGCGCGCTGCCGTCGCGTGTGCCGGGGCTGGCGCGCCCTGGTGGACGGCCAGGCTCTGTGGCTGTTAATTTTGGCCCGGGACCACGGCGCCACCGGCCGCGTCCTGATGTCGCTCGCGCGCAGCTGTTTGCCTCCAGCCAGCGACGCCAGACCCTGTCCCCTGGGCCGCTTCTGTGTGCAGCGACCGATCGGACGCAACCTCATCTGCAACCCCTGCGGCGAAGGTAGGAAGGCCCGGAAGGGACTGCTGGAACGCGGCCACGTTGGGAGCCAGTGGGAGGCTGTGGGGGGGGCGGGGCGACAAGGGAGTGGGTGGGGCCTTAAGGAAGCCCGTGAGTGAGGCTGGTGGGGTGGGGCCTCAAGGATCTGAGATGCAAGGGATTCAGCGGGAGGGGCTCAGGGCCGGGCCGCCAGGGAGCCAATGGGAAAGTACTTGGGGCAGGCCGTTAGGTAGCTAGTGGGAGGGGTTAAAGGCGGGAGCACAGATGAGCCAATGGGAGGGGTCTTGGGGCGGGGCCATAGAGAGTCAGTGGGGGGGTTAGAGGTGGGACCACAGAGGAGCCAGTGGGAGGGCCTAGGGGGCGGGGACGCAGGGGAACCAGTGGGTGGTGTTAGGGGCGGGAGCACAGAGGAGCCAGTGGCAGGGTCTAGGGGCGGAGCCCCAGAGGAGCCAGTGGGAGGGGTTAGAGGCGGGACCACAGATGAGCCAATGGGAGGGGTCAGGAGCGGGACCACAGAGGTGCCCATGGGAGGGTGTAGTGGTGGGGATACAGAGGAGCCAGTGGGTGGGGTTAGGGGCGGGGCCGGCAAGGGAGCCAGCGGGTGGAGGGACTGGGGCGGTGCCACAAGGGCGTCTGGTGGAGAGGGAGGGGGCCGCACAAAGCCTGTGAGAGCTGCTGGTGGGGACCTGGCACTTGGGTACGCCGTTTTTATTTAACAGAAGGGCTACGGAAATGGATGGTGAAGCATGGCGGGCATGGCTGGGTAGTGGAGGAAAACAAGGCCACGGTGCCGGGCGCCCCTTCGCAGACCTGCTTCGTGTCTTCCTTCAGGTGAAAGCCGCTGCTCCCCAAGAGCCAGGGCCGTTGTTGAGCTCGGTCTGCTGCTGAGCCCCGCTTGTCTGTTCTCCTTACCCGTTTTCCCCCCATCTTAGTTGGTGTCGCAAGAAGCAAATCTTGGACCTGGAGGAGAAGGGTCTATGGCCAGAACTGCTGGACAGCGGCAGGATTGAGATTTGTGTCTCAGACTGGTGAGTGTAATAACAAACACAGCCTCTTGCCAGGCACTGCCTGCAGGTGCCCTGACCTTTGTGTGGGTGACTTCATTTAGGCCTCATCGCATCCCCTTACAGATAAAGAAACTGAAGGCCAGGGAGGTGAAGGGATTTACCACGATCACAGCTCTTATCAGAGTACATACACTGAACCCCTTCCTCATCCCAAAGGGGTCTGTTGGAAGACAGCAGAGTGGACCCAGTCCAGAAACCTTGTTCCCAACTCAGTCTTGTCTGAGGTGCTCCTTGCATTAGGAAGCAGCAACACAGAGATCAGACTCTTGTAATCCCAGCGACTCTGGAGGCTGAGGCAGGAGCAGCAGGAGTTTGAGGCCAGAGGCCGCCTGCACAATTTAGACCCTGTTTCAAAATAAAAACTAATTTAAGGGGAGGGGGCTGGGAGCATGGCTGCGAGGTAGAGTGTTTGCCTAGCGTGTGTGAGGCCCTTGGTTCAATCCCCAATACCTGGGGAGGGGGGAAAGGAAGGGGAAATATGCATAGTTGGCTAAGGGCTCAGATTCTGGAGCCAGAGCTCCCAGGTTCAAACCCTAATGGCAGTTTTAAGACCTCTGCCAAGTCACAGCATTGCCTCCTTTCCCCTGTTTATAATGGGTTTATAATGGGTTCTTGTCAAGTGCATAGCAAATGCTTTATAAGTATGAGCACTTTTTTTGAACCTTGATCCCATGGGAGCGTGTTTTTCAAGCCCTGCAATCTTCCAGAGGTTCAGAGAGAACATTCAGAGAGAGCAGATGAGTTGCCCTGGTCACATACCCAGAGTTTGGAAGGACCCGGCATAAGACCCAGGCTTGTCGTGGTTTTTAATGGAGGTACACGGAGACTTTTCAAGGGGTGCAGGACCCAGATAACTTTAAGAGCACCAAATCCCAGGGCCTCTGCAGCTCTGTGTTCCCTATTTAAAATTTACCTGCCACAGATCACACCTGTGGTTTGTTGTGAAGTACCCTCTCCTTTCCCAATCTTTCTCCGTTCCCCTTCTCCACCTTTATAAGAAAAAAAGCTCCTTATTGTGGCTTATGGATCCAGGCCAAGTGACTATTTGACATTTTTTACCCTAGCAAACTCACTCTTCCTGTCCTTGCCCCGGCAATATCGAGCATTGAACCCTGGGCCTCCTGTGTAGTAGGCAAGTGCTCTACCACTGAGCTACATCCCCAGCCCTTTCTTTATTTTAATCTATTTATATATATATTTTTTGAGACAGGGTCTTGCCTTAACTGCACAGGCTACCTCTGACCTTGACCTTGCAATCTTCTTTCCTCAGTTTCCTGAGTTGCTAGGATTAAAGGTGTGTGCCATGGCGCCCAGTAACGATTTCACATTTATTTATTTATTTATTTATTTATTTATTTATTTATTTTTCAGCCTGGGAGCTGAGTCAAGGGCTTCTCGAATGCTAGGCAAGGATTCCACCAGAGCCACATCCCTAACCCCTTTTTCTTTTTTTATTTTGAGACAGAGTCTCGTTAAGTTGCATATCCTTCCTCTGCCCTTGTACTCTTGATCCTCCTGCCTCCTGCTCCAAAGTCTCTGGGATACAGGTGTGTGGCACAGTGCCTGGCACCAAATTCAGTGTTAATCTAGTCACCATACCATGGAAGAGAGACATTTCAATAAAAATTTATTTTTCATTTAGTCCGTCTTTGTCAGATCATAACGTGTTGTTCTGATCAGTGGAGTACCACTTGACTGTAGGACTCACTGGATCCCAAATTTCTTCGTGTCACTTCGGTATTTTCAAACTCCAGATGCCCAGGCCACCCTGCATGGCCATCAAATATAAGTGTCTGCAAGTGAAAGCTAGGCATCCATGTCTGTGAGAAGTTTAGAGCCAGCTATAGAGTTAGAATGCACAGTGCCCAAGACCACCTTTGCCTCTGACTCCAACTGCAAGCTGCCCCTGGCCTCAAACCTGCGACCTCCCTGCCTCTGCCTCCCAATTCACTGGGATCACAGGCATGTGCCACTGCACCTGGTTCTGTTTGTTTCTCAAGACAGGGTCTTACTATGTAGCCCAGGTTAGCTTCAAACTTAACCATCCCCCTCCTCAACCTTCCAAGTGCTCGGATTACAGAATGCACCACCAGGCCCAGCTTCAGAAACCCCTTTGAGAAACTTGATTTACACTCTTGGGCAGGGCCTTCTGGGGGTCTAGGGAGACATCTGAAAGATAAGTGGCATGTCCAACCTTTATGCCTTCCTCCTCCCATAGGTGGGGAGCCCGAGATGACTGTGGCTGTAAGTATCGACTATATGTCCAACTTCTGGCTGCTGACCAGACTGTCCTAGACAAATTCTCTGCTGTGCCTGAACCCATCGAACAATGGAACAATAATTCTTGCTTTCAGGTGAGTCTCTGATGGTGTAGGGAAGAAATGCTAGGGCCCTGTGATGGTTATCTATCACTATATAACACTTCACCCCAAAACTTAGTGCCTTATGTTCAACAACAGTTGTTTTATTACTCCTCCTGTCTTCTGAGTCAGTATTTGGAGAAGGTCTGGGCTGGGCAGTTCTAGCTCTAGTCTGTTGTGTTGAGACAGTAGCATTCAGATGATGGCTAAGACTGAGGGGCACAGTGATGAGTGGTGAGTATCAGTAGCAGCTGGCAACTGGACAAGCATCTCTTTGTTCATTTAGTCTCAAATCTTGTCCATGGGTTCTCTGGGCTCAAGTCACTTTGGGCTTCCTTACAACATGGCAGACTCAGGTCAGGCCAACTGCTTCCACAGTGGTTCAGGGGTGAAGGAGTGAGAGAATTAAACAGAAGTGTGTGGTTTTTTGTTTTTTTTTTTTTTACTTACTCTGGGAAATCACATGGGAAAAGCCACACGGCATCACTTCTGCCACTTTCTTGGTGATATGCAATCCCACCCAGATTTATGGGGAAGAAAATAGACTCCACCTCCTATGAAAGGAGTGGCAAGACTCTAGAAGAACATGTGGAAGGGGAAGCAAATGAAGTTGCTATTATATTGGAAAATACCATCTGCCAGAAAGGCCCCTGTCTCACCTTTTGAAAGGAAGACTGTGGGACAAGGCTGACCCCTTCCTCTACCTACAGGTCTCACACGTGTTCTCCAACATCAAGAGGGGCGTCCGTTTCGTGTCTTTCGAACACTGGGGCCAGGACACGCAGTACTGGGCTGGCCACTATGGGGCCCGTGTGACCAACTCCTGTGTGATCGTGCAAATCCGTTAGTCCTATTCAAGGGCCACATTTCTTGAGAGACAGCCTTACCACACCTTTCAGGAGCTGGGGTTCTTGGGCTGGAGCCCCTCATTAACTGAGCACTTTTATCTCCCTGACCCATTGGGAACTCTGGGGTCCATACAAAGATCCTGCTGGGCCCTGTCTTCACATTCTGGAATCCACTGGAAACAGAATCTTCCATAAATCTACCTACTGCTGCTTTAGGGGGAGGGTTCTCTTCTGAGGGGAGACCCACAGGTGTGCATGGGGGTTGCTGGTCCTAGGAAAGGCTCCCCATGCTCCCTTCCTCCTCCGATCAGCCCTCTGGTTCAGAGTGAGCCCCCTCAGTCCTATCTCCACCTTTGGCCTCTCATCACCTCCTGTGTCTGCTTTAAGAACTGTCTTTGTCCCGTTAGAAAGCCCTCCACTCATCTCTGCATTTAGAATTGCATCCTTATAACGCACGACATTCCAGTCGCCTTGGGTAGTGAACTTCACCTCCCTGGCTGCTAAGCTACAGGACTGAGACCAGTTCTTGCAGCTGAAGTTCAGTTGTGTCAAAAAAGGATTTGGAGATAAATGGGCCCACACAAACTTCTGTGAAAAATAAAGAAGTACCTCTATCCCAACGTTGACCCTCAAGGACCTCTGCGATTGTGTTAGAATCATTTTATTTTTCAATTGGATATTTTTTAAAACTGAGAATATATCAGCAGCATGTATCTGCCAGTAACATAATAAATGTATTATTTTGCTTAAACTGCTTCAGATTTGTGATTTTTTTAGAGAAAGGGTCATCCTCTGTGGTCAGACTGGCCTTGAACTGGAGCCTCCTTAGTGTTTGGACTTCAGGTGTGGGCCACTCTATCCAGCTCAGAACAATTTTTTGTTGTTATTTTGGTTTTTTTTATTTTGATTTTACTTATTTTTTCTTCTCAGATTTTTAAAAATAGAAATATAGTGTTATTGCTTTTGTTACCATGTGGTTCACGTAACAAGTTGAGGAGGGAAAATGCTATGGAAGAAAACAACAGCTAGTACTAGTGAAGGCTGTACCAGAATTGGAATAGTATTTCCCAAGGCTAAATGAAATGTGGTCTATAGTCATACCACCTCAGCGTCCTATCTCATCAGATCTCGGGAGCTAAGCAGGGTCAGGCCTGGTTAGTACTTGAATGGGAGACCACCTGGGAACACCATGTGCTGTCGGCTTGGGAGAAGGACCCAGCAACTCACTCCCAAAAAACCACCAGCCACTGAAAACCCCATGAACAGTAGAGAAGCACTGACAATACTGTTTCACCTGTTGTACGTAGGGTCCCTGTGAATTGGACACCGTCTCAACAGCATTTAACAACAACAGCAACAATGAAATTCAAAGGCTGATTATCACTCCCTGTTAAACACAGTAGGTGGATAGTGCAAACGGGAAGGGTGCAATGTCAAAGTGAAACCACATTTGTGACTTTTTAGTCCTGAAGATGACATGGAACAGTGTGATGGTGGGATTGGGTCCTCTGAAGGTCATTGCTAGCCTTGCTGTTGGTAGATGAATGGGATGTTCTGGGCTTCCTCATCTGGGCAGATGTGAAGTTGCCTCTGATAGGTTCCATCCCATCTCCCAACCTTGGTCACATCAGGTGTATAGTAACACCTTCCAGTACAGATTTTCAAACCTTACGGTAGGGCTATGTCCCAATAAGCCCATCATAAATTTAAAATATCGTACATCAAAATTGCCTCAAATATATTCAATCTACTGAAAGTCACAGTTTAGCAACCTGGCTCACAGTGGGATATCAGTTATTTTCCCACCTGACCGTGGTGCTGGTGGTGTTTCCATTCACTGCCATGGCCCAGCATGACGAGAGAGGATTAGATTCCATATCGCTAGCCTGGGAAATGATCAACATTCTAAACTTGAAGTATGCTCTCTACTGAATGCATGTCACTTTCACTCGATCACAAAATTAAATGATTGTAAGTCAAACCGTTGTAAGTTGAAGAAGCATAAGGGATAGAGGAACAGACCGCATACCACGAAAGGAAACAGCTAGACAAACCAAGATGTGGTGAGTTTGCTGGTGTCATAAGGGTGTTTGTGATAGTTTACAGCAGACCCAAAGCCAGGCGTGGTGGGGCACCCCTGTAATCCCAGCACTCAGGAGCCTGAGGCGGGAGAAGTCTGAGTTCAAGGCCATGCTGGGCTACATAGCAAGATGCTGTCTGAAATAAAGAAGGAAAGAAAAAGAAAAAAGAAGGACGGAAGGAAAAAAGCTAGGGAGGGAGAGTGGGAGGAAGGCAGGCAACCAGGCAACCTGAGTGTTAAGATGCAGTGTGTGGTCCTGGAGGATGCACAGTTCAGCTCTAGCGAACGTGTTTGGGTCAGCTGGGGGCATTTGAACCTGAAGAACGTGAGTTTTACATTTGTAAGAATGGAAAGATGAAAAACATTGCCTGAAAAATAGCAGTTTGAAGAATAATTTTATTTTGTCATTGTCTTATTCCATTTGGGCTGCTCAAATAAAATACATCAAACTGGGTAACTTATAAACAACAGAATGTATTGCTCACGGTTCTGGAGACTGAGAAGTCCAAGATCCATATGCTCACTTAGCGGGAAGACCAAGGGAACTCACTTGACGCTCTTACAAGGGTGCTAATCCCTTCACAGAGATGGAGCTCTCATGACTTAATCCCTTCCCAAAGCTTCCTGCTCCTAATATACCACATTGGATATTAGAATCCAACACTTCAACTTTGGTAGAACCCTAACCTTTTGACCTTTTATGACATGTACATGCACATATATCTATTACACACACACACACACACACACACACACACACACTTGTTGTTTTTAGGTGCCATCAAGTCAGGTCTGACACCCAGTGACCCCATGTACAACAGAATGAAACACTCCCCCACTTTATGCCAGGCCCACAATCTTTTTTATGTTTAAGCCCATTGATGCAGTCAATCCATCTAGTTGAGGGTCTTTTTTTTGCTGTTTTGTTTTTTGTTGACCCACCACTAACCCAAACATGATGTCCTTCTCCAGGAATTGGTCCCTCTGGACAACATGTCCAAAATACATAAGACACAGTCTAGCCATCCTTGCTTCCAAGGAGCACTCTGCTTGCACTTCTAGGACAGATCTGTTGGTTCTTTTGGCAGTCTATGGTATATTCAATATTCAACTCCAGCACCATAATTCAAAAGCATCAACTCTTTTCCTGTCTCCCTTACTTCATGTCCAGCTTTCACAAATATATCATGTTACTGAAAATACCATGGCATGAGTCAGGTATACTTTCGTCTTCATTGTGACATCTTTATTTTTCAGCCTTGTAAAGAGGTCTTTCGGAAGAGCTTTTCCCAAAGCAATGTGTCTTGATTTCCTGACTGCTGTTTCTGTGGATGTTGATCATAAAACCAAGTAAAGCAAAATCTTGTACAAACTCAATCTTTTCTCCATTTATCACGAAGTTACTTATTGACCCAATTGTGAGGATTTTTGTTTTCTTGATGTTGAGGCCCAATCCATACTGAAAGCTGTGTTCTTTGATCTTCATCAGTAAATGTTTCAAATCCTCTTTACTTTTAGCAAGCAGAGTTGTGTCATTGGTATAACACAGGATTTTAATGAGTCTTCCTCTAATCCTGATGCCACATTCCTCTTCATAAAGTCCATCCTCTCAGCATAGAGATTAAAGAGGTACAATAAAAGGATACAGCCCTGATGCACACCTTTCTTGACTTTAAACTAGGCAGTTTTTCCTTGTTCTGTTTGAAGGACTGCCTCCTGGTCCATATACAGATTCCTCATGAGTAAAATTAAGTGCTCTGGTATTCGCATTCTTTGCAGTGTTATCTAGTTTGTTATGATCCACACAGTCAAATGCCTTTGTATAGTCAATAAAACATAGATAGACTTCTTTCTGGTATTCTCTGCTTTCAGGTAATATCCATCCGACATCAGCAATGATGTCCCTGGTTCCACACCCTCTTCTGAATCTGGCTTGATATTCTGGCAGTTCCCTTTCTATATACTGTTGTAGTTGCTTTTGAATGATCTTTAGCAAAATGTTACTTGTGTGTGATTTTAATGATGTTGTTCAATAATTTCCACATTCCATTGGATCCCCTTTCTTGGAAATAGGCACAAATATGGATCTCTTTCAGTCCATTGGCCTGGTAATCTTTTTCCAAATCTCTTGGCATAAATAAATTAGCACCTCCAGTACTGCATCTGTTTGTTGAAACATCTCTGTTGGTATTCCATCAATTCCTGGAGCCTTGTGTTTTGCAAATTCCTTCAAGGGAGCTCCCACTTCTTCCTTCAGTACTATTGGTTCCTGATCATATGCAGCCTCTTGAAATGGTCATCCACCAATTCTTTTTGGTATAATAACTCTGTGTATTCCCTTCTCCTCCTCCTCATCCTCCTCCTCCTCTTCGTCCTACTCCTTCTCCTCCTCCTCCCCCTCATCTTCCTCCTCCTCTTCCTCTTCCTCCTCCTTCCCCTTCTCTTTCCCTTCTCCTTTCCCTTTCCCCTTCCTCTTCTTTTCCTCCTCCTCCTCCTTCTCCTTCTTCTTCTTCTCCTTCTCCTTCTCCTTCTTCTATCTGAATCAAGTGCCTCCTGCATACTTTGCAAGTGCTCTGCCATTGAGCCACACCCACAGCCTATTTTTTTCATTTTTTAAGTTGAGACAGGGTCTCTCTACATTGTACAAGCTGCCTCTGGTCTCAAACCTGTGATCCTCCTGCCTCCACCTCCTGAATTGCTGGTATTACAGGCCTGTGCCACTCTGCCTGGCCTTCTATCTTCTTTTGATATTTCCTGCATCATTTAATAATTTTCCTGTAGAATTCTTCCCTACTGCCACTTGAGGCTTGAATTTATTCCTCAACCCCTTAAGCTTGAGAAAAAGAGTATGTTTTTCCTTTTTGATTTTCTATCTCCAGCTCTTTGCACATGTCATTAAAATATTTGATTTTGTCTTCTTGAGCTGCCCTTTGAGATCTTACGTTTAGTTCTTTAACTTCATCATATCTTCCTGTTACTTTAGTTGCTTGATGTTCAAGGGCAAGTTTCAGAGTCCTTTAACATGCAGTTTGATCTTTTGTTTTATTCTTGACTTTTAAATAACCTTTTGTTTTCCTCATGAATGAAGTCTTTGATGTCATGCCACAATTCATCTGTTCTTTGATCAATCATTAATGTCTAATGCATCAAACCTGTTTTTGAGGTGGTCACTGAACCCAGGTGGCATATACTCAAGGCCATACTTTGGCTCTTATATACTTGTTCTAATTTTCTCCAGTTTCAATTTCACTTTGAACTTGCATATGAGCAGTTGATGATCTGATCCACAATCAGCATCTGGTCTTTTTCTGACTTTTGAGGGTGAGCTTTTCCATTATCTCTTTCCAAATTGTAACCAATTTGGTTCCTGTATGTTCCAGCTGGTGAATTCCATGTGTATAGTCACCATTTATGTTGGTGAAAAGATATATCTGCAGTGAAAAAGTCATTGATCTGACAAAATTCTATCATGATTTCCAGCATCATTTCTGTCACCAAGGCCATATTTTCCAACTACTGAGCTGCCTTCTTTGTTTCCAGCTTTTGCATTCCAGTCATCAGTAATTATCAGTACATCCTGATTGCATGTTCAATCTATTTCAGACTACAGAAGCTGGTAGAAATCTTCCCTACCTTCATTTGTAGCGTTAGTGGTAGGCGTGTAAATTTGAATAATAGTCATATTCACTGGCCTTACATGTGGATAATATGGATATTATCCTATCACGGACAGCATTGTACTTCAGGAAAGATCTTGAGATATCTTTTTTGATGATGAGTGCAACCCCATTTCTCTTTAATCTGTCATTCACAGCATAGTAGGCCATATGATTATCTGATTCAGAATGACCCGTGCCAGTCCATTTTAGCTCACTGATGCCTGGAATGTTGATTTTTATGCATTCCATTTCTCCTTTGATGATCTCTAGTTTTCCTGTATTTGTGCTACATAATTTCACATTCCAAGTATTAATGGATGTTTTCAGTTGTACCTTCTCATTTTGAATCATGCCACATCAGCAAATAGAGGTCCCTGGGGATTTGCTCTATTCCCACCATTAAGGTAGACTCTACTTTGAGGAGGCAACTCTTCCTCAGTCTTCTTTTGTGTGTCTTTGAGCCTGGGGGGCTCATTTTCCAGCAGTATATCTCAGAGTTTCTTTGCTATTCATGGTGTTTTCAGTGGCTCATTGTTTCAGGAATGGGCTGCTGGGTCCTTCTCTCTAGTCTGTCTTCATCTAGAAGCTCCACTGAAAACTGTCTACCATGGATGATGCTGCTGGTATCTGTAAGACCAATGGCATAGCTTTCAGCATCACAGCAACATGCCAGCCCCCACAGCAGGACAAGCTGAAAGACACATGGGGAGAGAAGTTGTAGGCATAGCATAAAGAGCTCCCCTACCCTGGATGGGAGATGGAACCTAGGGCCTCATGTCTGCTAGGTAAGTAAGTGCTCTACCACTGCTCTGCACAGCCAGCCCTAAAGCTTCCTTCCACCAAACATTCAGGAGAACATTATAACTGAGTCCCCAACAATTATGAATAAGGATATTCTCCTACATAGCTATAATACAACCATCAAAATCAAGACATTTCCATTGATTCCATAACCATGTATGCAGGAAAGGGTTAACATGGCAGCTCTGAGGCTGCTTCCCTTAGAAAGGCCTGCTTGCAAGGTTGGCCCTTGGCTAAGTGTCTGGGAAGTAGAATTTTGGAAGTTTCCCACTATTTCCTTTGCTAGGCAGACAGTGCCTTGCTGACTATCTCCCGATGCAATTCAGGGTGCTGAGTCTGGGACACTGACCAAAGAGGAGATGATGTTAAACTTTGTCAGCTGTGAGCTTATTGGGGTTGCTTTTGGAGCATGGGTGACTCACTGACAGCCTTTACATTCATTTTCACCAACGGGAAAAGTCCCTTCTGAGAAGGTTCCACCAAGATGTCCCACGCAAAGCTATGCCACAGTCAAATGCTGCCCTCAGTGAATCCTTTAGGTCCCATTTACTTTATCATCCTGGGCAGCTGGGGCAGGAGGGGTTAGTGATTGGTACCCCGGAGGAGGGTCTTGTGGGAGTTCCATAAGGGGTCTCATGAGGGTCTTGTGGCCTTTCTTCTCTACTTCCAAGAGGGAATGTGGATAGTTCCATTATCATTAGAATAGACCTGTGGTTATTAGGTGCCCTTGAGTGGGGTCTGACTCATAGCAACCCTATGTACAACAGAGTGAAAGAGACACCTTAACCTACCATGCTTCTCTACTGTGCATAGGGTTTTCAATGGCTGATTGTTTTGGGAGTGGGCCACCAGGTCCTTCTCCCATTTATTTGCAGTGCTGAGGATCGAACCCAGGGCCTCAGAGTGCATGAAGCAATCACTCTACTGCCACAGACCAGCTGCAGCCTAAGATCCAGGGGTTCCCAAAGGCAGATGAGGAGTCGGCAATGGGTAACAGACACAGCAGCTCGGAGGCAGTGTGACCTTGTTCCGTTTATTTCTCAGATAGCTCAGCCTTTTATACAGAATTACAATTCACTAAATCTTATGAAAGGTCAGAAAAAAGACAAGGAAATTGGTAGCATTGATGGATTACAGCAAGGTTTTGTCAACAATTACTTGATTAAATTATCACATGAGTGTTAGGTGGTGATCAAAGTAGGAGATGAACTTAGAGACAAATTGTGCTTACTTCAAAGAGATAAAACAAGATGACCTGAGCCCCTACACATCCTGTATCTAAATCAATTAACTATCCTAACTTTATGCAGGAATTAGGGGTGGTTAACTGTTACCTGTGTGTCATCCCACTGAGTCCATTTGTTATGACAAATGGGTGCTTTATCTTATCAGAATGATTTGTTTACTGTAGGGCTGTTGGTACAAAGGCTTCTGTTTGTATTGACTCAAGGAGTTTATGCTGTTGGAAGTCATTCAAGAATTTCCCTTTGAAAGTCTGGTAGGGAGGTTTGTCAACTCCCAATCTGAATCAGTGTTGCTCACAGAGCCAGAAGATTATATATTTACATCTATTACTTGTTTTTCATTAATATCTCCCAGAAATCTACAATATGAAGAAAACAGTGACCAATTCAAATTTAAGAAAAAGAAAAGACGAGACTCCAAGTCCCTTTCCATGAAGGGACCTTTTTGGATGTACTCTTCCCCTTTCGGTAGACTTTCCCTCCAATGCCTTTATTAAAGATACTCTCCCTCATGTGGGGACTCATGTGGGGGTCTACCCATCATGAGCAGACCTGGACATGGCACTCTACCAATTGAGCTAAACTCCAGCCCCCCATAAATTGGCCTAGCTTTCCTCTGTAGCACTTTGCTAGGGCTGCAGTGCCAACATTCTCTGAGTTCAATCCAGGTGTTTTATATCAAGATGGCGATCATCATGTCCAGCCCATGTCCAATCCAAAGGAACTTGCTATACAACATTCTCTGACAAGCTTACCTGCACATCACACACATGTTACTGCACTTTTGGTGCATAACCTACATTGGAAATAGAGGGCAGAAGAACCTGTATGTAGGTTCCTCCAAGTTTTGCCTGCATCTTAGAATGCAGCTGTGCATTCTTTCTATACCATGGTAACAAATCTCAGAGTAAAACCATATGCTGAGTTCCTTAAAAAAATCTAAAAATAAAGTCAGAGGGATAGAGTCTCCACAATAGATGAATTTACTGAGGACTAGAAGAGAATTGGTGGGCTGAGGTTTAGCTCAGTTGGTAGACTGCTTGTTCTGTGCACTCTGAGGCCCTGGGTTCAGTCCCTGGCACTGCAAAAACAGGGGGAGGAACTGGGAGCCCACTCCCAAAACAATCAGCCATCGAACACCCTGTGAATAGCAGAGAAGCACTGACATAGTGCCGGGCATGGCACAGTGTTGGGGGGGGGTGTCATTCTGTTGTATGTAGAGTTGCCATGAGCCCAACTTGATAGCACCTAACAACAACAACAGAAGAGAATTGCAGTTTGGGATATACAAGTTGTAGTGGGCCAAAAGCGTATCCATGGAGCCAAGGAAAAATGGAATATTTGAAAGACAAGAAGAAGTTCCAGCTAAGCTGTTTCAAAACCAAAGTTACGAAGATCAAAGTTGCAGAGTGTGTGACAAATACTCAAGAGAAACAATTTCAAGTTTATTTTGGCTCACAGTTTCAGACGTCTCAGTCCATGGTCTGCTAGCTCTGTGGTTTCTGGGCTGTGGTGAGGCTGAACGTCATAGCAGAAAGGCATGGAAAAGCAAAGTTGCTCACTTCAGCATGGCCTGGAAACAGAGAAGGACAGACAGGAAGTGGCCCCAGACAAGATGCCCTTCACAGGCATACCCCAAATGACCTACTTCCTCCAAACTGTCCCCACTTTAAATTTCCACCATTACCCCCAGTAGTGCCACCACCTGGGGGCCAAACCTTCTGAGACCAAGCCAAGGACCTTGCATTGCTTGAGTAGAGGTCTCAAAAAGGGGAACTCCTCAGAGTTGGTGGCATTGCTGGGCTGCAGCATCTGCCACCGCCAGTGACATAACATCTTGTGATAATTCCCAAAACAGGCGTCTAAATGTAAGGGCTTCTTTGTTAGACTTGGTCATGAGTGACTCCATCTTGGTGCCAGCAACTTTTGTGAGGGTGTGAAACAGCAGCTGAGCTGCTTTCTGCTTTGAGAGGCCAAGGTGATCTGTGGAATTTAAAGCAATAGGTCCAGCCAGGCGTAGTGACACGCGCCTGTAATCCCAGCACTCAGGAGGCAGGAGGTTTGTGAGTTTGAGGCCAGCCTGGGCTACACAGCGAGTTCCAGGCTAGACTGGGCTGGATACCTTGTCTTAAAAAGCCAAATCAGTCAATCAATCAGTCAGTCAGTCAGTCTGTGGGGTGTAGGGTGCACACCTGTAATCCCAGCACTTGGGAGTGATAGGAAGTTGTCATTTCAAATAAGTCCAAGGAAATGGGGTCTGGAAATAGGGAACCACTGAGGCAAGGCGGTCACCAAGCAACCAATTAGGTCACCTAACTTTCGGTCAGACCACATGAGTTTCATTGTCCTAAGTGCCATTCTTCAAAGGAAACAGGCAGTGACTTGGTCAACCGTCACCAGATCAAGTCCCATTCTTCTAAGAAAAACAAGTGCCACTACCTAGCCAGCAGTCACCTAGCTAATCAATCTTTAGGTAGAAACAATAGAAACAGCCACCCTTTAACTCCATGGGACCAACATACAGGTCCCTCCCAACAGAGGACCAATCTACGAAAGCCAGCTCAAAAAGTCCAGCCCAAAGAGAAACCATAAAGTCTCCTAGACAACATCCCCACCTTGGCTATCCAGCCAGGACCCCCTCCGTTTATATAGAGGCTTTGTCTGTCCTCTCAATAAAATCTCCCTTGCTCTCATTTGCTTTTGCTATTTGTGTATTTACTCATGGGTCCAGGGACCCAGGGGACATGCGCCCAGCACCTAAGGATCACAGATTCAAGGCCACTGTGGGCTACATAGTGAGTTCCAGGCCACCCTGAGCTATTTTGCCAAACTCTGTCTCAATTAATAGGAAGGAAGGGAGGAAGGGAGAGGGACAGGGAGAGAGAGAGAGGAGAGAGAGAGGAGAAGGAGGAAGAGGAGGAGGAGAACGAGGAGGAGAAGGAAGAGGGAGAGGAGAGGGAGGAGCAGGAGGAGGAGGAGGAGGAGGAGGAAGAAAGAAGAAGAAGAGGAAGAAGGAGGAGGAGGAGGAGGAGGGGAGGAGGAGGAGGTGGGGAGGAGGAGGGGGAGGAAGAAGAAGAGGAGGAGGAAAAAAGAAAAGAAAAGAAAGAGGAAGAAATAGAGAAAGAATACAAATTGAGGAGAGGTGGCCCAGCTCCCCTGCCTGCTTTTGGTCTGAGCTGGCTAAAGTGAAGAAAAGAGCACAGCCAGGGCGGTGCCTTCAGTTCTTTCCTTCTCTTCCCCAGGAGGGAGGAGAAAAGGCACAGACATTCCTAAACATGGTCCAAGACAGCAAAGTTTGTGGTTGCTCTGCATCCCAGGTGGGAGGCAAAAGGGGCCAAATGTCCCCTTTTGAGTTTGGAGTGAACTAAATGTTCCAAGTTCTCATTGCTCCCTTTTCCAGGTGGGCCATAAAAGGGTTAAATCCATTCCCCAGGCTAGATCAAAGCCTTTGATTAATCAGATGAGAGGGAAAAGCAGGCATGTGCAGTCCAGCTATTTCCGCAGCCTCTAGGCTGAGGCAGTCCCACCTTCTGTCCCATCTGGGATGGGATGGGCATCTGTGGATTCTACCAGAACCGACTTTACCACTGGAGATTTGAGTAAGTTGCAATGAAGGGAAAAAAGAGAAATTTGATAAGTTGCCTCAGGGCCATAGATGTAGCTCAGTGGTGAGCACATGCCTGGCATGTCTGAGGCCCTGGGTTACCTCCTCAGCATACAGTCCCCCACAAAATTGTGTGAATAGTATACATTAGAGATCACCTGAGGAGGGAAAGCTGCAAAACTAATATTGTACGTGTGATGATGGCCTTGCTTTTAGAGGATTGGAATGTGAATACTTTTAGTACTGAAAACTGAACAAGTTTAAATCTTCATAAAGGATTTTGATTATGAGTTTGGTGTATTGGTATGTTTGTGGGGAAGGAGAAAACATGGAGGATCCACGCTCCACATGAAAATTCACTTTGGGGGTTTTGAAATGCACTTTCTAGTTGGCTAATGAGCCCCTGTTAAAATCTCATCGTTGTTGTTAGGTGCTGTACAATTAGGTCCAACTCATAGCAACCCTCATAGAGTTTTTAGTGGCTGATTGTTTCAGGATTGCTTCAGGAGTGAACTGCCACATCCTTCTCCTGTTTTTGCAGTGCTGGGGATCAAACCCACGTCTTCTAAGAGTGCAGAGCAGCACTCTACCAACTGAGCTAAATCCCAGCAGCTTTTTCTTCATGCTGAAAAAGTCTTTTGTCTTTGTTTGCTTTTTGTTGTTCGAGTTTTAAATAGACTTTATCTTTTAAGCAAGTTATATGTTTGTGGCCAAACTGAATGGAAGATAGAGAATTCACACACACCCTTGCCCCACTTCTGCATGGTTCCTCACATCCACATACCCCACGAGGGTGGCATGTTTGCTGCAATCGATGTATCTAAGCTAACACATCATTATCATCCAAAGGCATGTTGTTATTGTTGTTAGGTGTCATCGAGTCGAGTCCAACTCATAGCGATCCGTACAGTGGAACGAAACACTTCCCGATTCTGTGCCAGGCACACGATCTTATTCATGTTTAAGCCCACTGTTGCAGACACTATGTCAATCCATCTGGTGGAGGGTTTTCCTTTTTTTCATTGACCTGCCACTCTCAACCCAAAGGCATAGTTTGTTGTTGTTGTTGTTGTTGTTGACCTGCCACTCTCAACCCAAAGGCATATGTTGTTGTTGTTGTTGTTGTTTGTTTGTTTGTTTGTTTTGGAGACAAGGTCTTGCTCTATAGCCCACACCTCAAACTCAGGATCCTCCTGCCTCAGCCTCTTGAGTGCTGGGATATAGGAGTGCAACCCCACCTCTGACTAGAGTTCCTTCTTGGTGTTGTACATGCTGTGGTCTTGACAAATGTCTAATGGCACGTATCCATGATCATAGTATCATGTGGAATAATGTCACTGCCTTAAAACCCTTCTGTGCTCTGCCTATTTCCTCCTCCTTCCCCCACGTGCCGCCACTGATCTTTTTACGGTCTCTAAGGTTTTGCCTTTTCCAGAATGTCATATGGTTGGACTCATACAGTGTATAACCTTTTCACATTGGCCCCCCTTCACTTGGTTGTTGTTAGGTGCCATCAAGTTGGAGCTGACTTATAGTGACCCTATGTACAGCATGATGAAGCACTGTCCAACACTATACCAGGCACATGATCTTTTTATGTTTGAGCCCATTGTTGCAGCCACTCTGCTACTTCTCATTTTGAGTCACGCCACATCAGCAAATGGAGGACTTAGGGGCTTTACTCCATTTCTGCCATTAAGGTTGACTCTATTTTGAGGGGGCTGGGATTTAGCTCAGTTGGTAGAGCGCCACTCTGCAGTCTCTGAGGTCCCAAGTTTGATTCCCAGCACCACAAAAAATGGGAGAAGGACGTGGCAACCCACTCCCAAGGCAATCCCGAAACAATCTGCCATTGAAAACCCTATGAGGGTTGCTATGAGTCGTACACGACTTGACGGCACCTAACAACAACAACAACTATTTTGAGGACACTCTTCCCTAGTTGTTTCTTGAATGCCTTCCAGCCTAGAGGGATCATTTTCTGGCATTATATCTGATAGTGCTCTGCTATTCATGGGGTTTTCAATGGCCAATTGTTTCAGAAATGGGCTGCTGGGTCCTTCTCCCTAGTTTGTCTTACCCTGGAAGCTCAGTTGAAACCTGTCCACCACGGGTGACCCCGCTGGTATCTGAAATACCAGTGGTATAGCTTTCAGCATCACAGCAATATGCAAGCCCTCACGGCACCACAAGCTGGCAGACTCATAGGGGCACTTCTTTGTTGTTGTTGTTGTTAGGTGCCGTTGAGTTGTGTCTGACTCATGGAGACCCTCGTAGGGTTTTCAATGGTTGATTGTTTGGGGATTGCTTCGGGAGTGGATTGTCATGTACTTCTCTCATTTTTGTGGTGCTTGGGATCGAACCTAGGACCTCAGAGACTGCAGAGTAGCGCTCTACCAACTGAGCTATACCTCAGCCCCCCCCCCTTTGTAGTTCTATTGTCTGATTTTAGCAGAGTATATTTATCCATTCATCTACTGAATGGCATTGTGATTGCCTCCAAGTTCTGGCAATTAGGAATAAGGCTTCCGTAAACATGCATGTGTAGGCTTCTGGGTGAACATAAGTGTTCAACTCCTGTGAGTAAATACTAAGAAGCTTAATTACTGGCAGTATTGTTAAGGAACTGCCACACTGGCTGCACCATTCTGCATTCCCCCAACAATGAGTGAGAGTTCCAGTTGCTCCACATCCTCACCAGCATTTGCTGTGTCAGTGTTTTGGATTTGGGCCATTCCAATAGGTACATAGTGGCATGGCATCACTGTTTTAATTTGCATTTCCCTGATGACATATGACACAGAGCATATTTTTATATGCGTACTTTCCATCTGTACATTTTTGGGGAGAGGTCTGTTCAGGTCTTCCCTGCAGTTTTCAATCTGGATGAACATTTCTTATTGTTGAATTTGAAGTGTTCTTTGTATATGTTGGATAACAATCCTTTATCAGAAGTATCATTTGCAAATATTTTCTCACAGTTTGTGATTGACTCTCTTGAAGTTGTGCATGTTTTTTGTTTGTTTGTTTTGTTTTGTTTTGTTTTGCAGTACTGGGGGTTGAACCCAAGGTCTCACACAGACTTTGCAAGAAATCTACTACTGAACTGCATGATCAGCCCATTTCTTACTTTTTATTTTAAAGGTCTTGCTAAGCTATGTAGGCTGCTTCTCGCCTTGAAATTGGGATCCCCCTGCCTCAGCCTCCTGAGTCTCTGGGATTACAGGAAAGTGCCATCCACCTGGCTTTGGTGTGCATGTTTTTGCACAGGTCTATTTGACTCTGAGACTGAACAGCTAGAAGAGGGTTAGAGAAGCCTAGTTCATCACTTGGACTTGCAATGCAGCCTTCTGGCCTGCAGCCGCTGGGCTTTGCTGCTGCTGAAGAAAAGCCGCTGGTTTTTCCAGCTTCCTGCATTCTCAGATCCTAATGCCTGGACCTGACTCTAAGCCATCACTTGGCACTGTCTACCATGGGCTCAGTCTCAACACACTATGCTGAACAGGACAGCTTCAGATTTAGGGCGCCCCTCTGTGGGACCTAAACTGGCAAACATCATGGAGCTGCTGGGCCATCTGGATCACATATGAATGTCCACAGGGAAAGGTTTCATATAAAGCCACGTGGCTGTTTGGCTCTATGTTTCTGATGCGTATATTAACTTCTGTTGCATAGCTACCTCTTGATTCCTGCTGGAAGCTGCATATGACAGCAGGACCTATCACAGGGACTGTGACGCCCCTGCCCCCTCCTTGTGTTGGATTCTATTCATACAGACCCCCCAGGAGAATGTTTCACATCTGTTGGTTTGGGTTCACCTTCTGTTTTTATTTTTGTTGTTTGTTTGTTTTTTTTTTTTTCAAAAGGAGTCTTGCTGTGTAGCCTAGGCTAGCCTTGAACTCATGTTGATCCTCCTGCCTCAGCCTCCCAACTGCTGGGATTATAGCCGTGCATCACCATGCCCCACTTACCTCCTGGATTAGCTGCAGATTGCAGCAGTGGTCTGCAGCCCAACTCCACTCCCCCACCTTAGTAAGGCAGTTTGATTACTAAATGCAACTGTCCCCAGAAAGTGGTCCATCTTCCCTAGTCTGCTTGCTGGACACATGATCAAGTAGGGGATTGGGTAAAACCACTCTGAAAAAATTTTTACACAGCTGGGCGTGGTGGCGCACGCCTGTAATCCCAGCGGCTTGGGAGGCAGAGCCAGGAGGATTGCAAGTTCGAGACCAGAGGAAGTCTGCATAATTTAACAAGACCCTGTCTCAAAAAGTAAAGGAAAATAAAAGGGGGGCTGGGGGTGCAGCTCAGTGGTCCAGCACTTGCATACAAGCATGAGGCCCTGGGTTCAATCCCTAGTACCTCAAAAAAAAAAAAAAATTTACAATAGCCAGGCACTGTGGTGCATGCCTGTAATCCCAGCAGCTTGGGAGGCAGAGGCAGGAGGATCACAAGTTCGAGACCAGAGGCAGTCTGCATAATTTAGCGAGACCCTGTCTCAAAAAAATTTTTAAAAAAATGGGCTGGGGGTGCAGCTCAGTGGTCCAGCATTTGCAGAGCATGCAAGCATGAGGCCCTGGGTTCAACCCCCAGTAACGCAAATAAAATAAAATAAAATAAAAATAAAAATTTTACATTCTAGATTTCATCCTGACCAATCCCTTGACCTGATATGTCTCTCTAGTTTAATTGTGAAAAGCTTTTGCCTTTGGCACCCTTTGCTTCCAGATAAAATGGATGGGTGAGAATTGATTATTGATTATTAATTATTGACTGGGGGGCTGGAGTGGAGCTCAGTGATGGAGCACTTGCCTAGCATGTACTAGACCCTGAGTTCCATCCCCAGCATCATAAAAAAAACAAATAAAATAGCTGGGCATGGTGGCACACACCTGTAATCTTAGCACTCGGGAGGCTGAGGCAGGAGGATTGTGAGTTCAAGACTGGGCTACAGGCTACATGGTGAGAGTCTGTCTCAAAAAAACCAAAGTAAATAAAAGTGCTTTGGCATTCTAAAGTACCCACCAAAAGAATCAATAAATAAATATCCTATGCATTCAGTAGAGACCCTGCTTTAAATCTTCAACTTTGATGTTTTTGAATGCTAGCAGTTCATAGGGGCAGTGTTCTCCCACGGTGCCAGGCAGCCAGCAAACCGCAGTGCTCAGTCAGCCCTGAGCTCACAGGGAGAAACAGCTCACGCTCTGTCGCGTGCCAAGCTGCTCAGCTGCGATGTGGAGTATGTTACGTAGATCCAATGCATTTTCAACTTAGGCTATTTTCAAAAGCCAGTGGACTTTTGCTGTTTGGTTGGGCACCCAAACAAGGCACGTCTATTATGCCAAAGCCAGAACCCTAGCTGGGAGAGCCTGTGACCTCCCCACGTGGGGCTGGGACATCCGGGTGGGTATATCTAAAAATGATGACTTTCGACTCCTCGGAACCTTAGAAGCCTGTGAAAGTTCCCATTCATCAGCCCTCCATGCTGGGAGTCAGCACTGACCCCGGGTGGGAAGAAAACATGATTGGTTTCCCCACAAGGCGTAGGGGTCCCTAGGAGCCGCCTTTACCTCCTCTCCTGGCCACAAGCCCGTCTGTCCATTTGTCCTATCATTTGTAATAATAACTTGAGTCCGTTGGTTCCAGTGGTATTTGCTGGGATTCTTCACTGTCAACCTAAGATGATTCTCTTTGTAAATAGTAAATCACCTGGCTGGATGGTTTGAGAGCAGGTGAATATCCTGTTCCTCATCAAACTTTCACTAACTGTTTTAAGTTTAGCATCTTTAGAAAAGGCCTCTTGCGAAATCAGCCCTTGGCTGGCATCCGGAATCTTGGATTAGCAGCTGATAAGGGCCTGACATGGGTGGTTCTGTGTCAAGACTGTGCAAACATTGTGGTTTATGGGCCTTTCCTTCCAGGAGTCTAGAGCTATAAACCACATTGTTTGCACAGTCTAGACACAGGAAACAGTGCTTATCAGTGAGGGAGTGGCGGGAAGCCTTCCAAAATTTGAAGTTTCCTGATGTCAGCTGAGGGCCAAACTTGCCGGGTGATGTTTCTAAAAATAGAAGTCTCAGGTGGGTGCGGTGGCACATACCTGTGATCCCAGCTACTGGGGACGCTGAGGTAGGAGGATTCCAGGAGTTCAGCGCCAGCAGAGCAATATTGTGAGACTGTCAAAAATTAAAATAAATAAAGCCTCAAACTTCCATGCTGACTCTCTTCTGGGCAATTTCCCATTGATTTCCATCTGAACCCAGATACACACCCAAATCTCTTTTAGCAACTGTTCTGAGATACGTGTAGCCTCTTCCCCACCCACTGCCCCCCGCCATGGTTTTTGGAGACAGAGTCTGACTATGTAGTCCATGCTGACCTGGAACTCAGGATCCCCCTGTCTCAGCGCCTTATGTGCTGATATTACAAGTGGGCATCTTTGAGGGTGTTTTTGTTTTTTGTTTTTGTTTTTGGCAGTGCTGGGACCAACCCCAGGGCTTTGCACATGCTAGGCCCCTGCTTTACCACTAAGCTGTGCCCCCACAGCTGTGCCCCCAGCCCTTTTCCATCTGATTCTTTGTTTAATTTTTGGGGTGTTTTTAAATTTATTTTTTATTTTTTATTCATTCATTTATTTATTTATTTATTTTGAGACCGGGTCTTACTATATAGCCCAGACTGTCCTGGAACTTCCAAAGTAGACCTTGATCTTCTGTCAATCGTCCTGCCTCAGCCTCCTGAGTGCTGGGATTCTAGGCATGTGCCATTATACTGGCTTATCTGTCTGATTCTTGAGCAGCCCTTGCTTCTCCCCTCAACTGGAAGATGACACCTTGAAGCCACTGGGTTAGTCAATGTTCCATTGCTGTGACAAAGTACCTGAGGTAACAACTTAAAAGGTAAAAAGGTTTATTTTGGCTTATGGTTTCAGAGGTTTCAGCTTATGGCCATTTAACCCTATCGCTGTGGGCCTGATTTGAGGCAGGCCATCACGGCAGGAAGCCCATGGTAGAGAAGAGCTGCTCACCTCATGGCTGTCAGGAAGCAGAGAAAGAGAGAAAGGAAGGGGCAGAGTCCCAATATCCCCTTCAAAGGCATGCGCCAATGATGTAACTCCTTTCCACTAGGCCCCACCTCTTAAAGGTTCCACCACCTCCCAATACTGCCACCAGCTCGAGACCAACCCTTCAACATATGAGCTTCAAAGACAGTCCAGATGTAAATTATAAGACCCTGGGAGTCAGTAGCTGGGGTGCAATGGCGACATTTTTACTAAGGTGTTTCCAGCTAAGTTGCCTTGCACTGTATCACAGAGAGGTCATTAGGGAGCTTCAGAGAAGGCATCTGAGTGGCAGAAGTGTGCAGAGTTATCTGGGTCAGCTCTGCTGGGTGGAAAATGTCTATAGTCAAGTTATGTAAACCATAGATCAGAAGCAGAGAAGAAGCCCCTAGCGGGGCTGGGGGAGTAGCTCAGTGGTAAGGGCATAGGCTTAGATGTGTGTGGCCCTGGGCTCCATCCCCAGCATGAAATAGAAAAGCCAAATCCCTTAGCAAAGCTCTAGTTCATTTCATCTTATAAACTGTCCAGTTCCTGCCTGGGATCATCTCTCTTCTGAGATCCTGCAGAGAGTGAAGAAGAGCAATGTGATGATTAATTTTAGGTGTCAACTTGCCTGGGCTAAGGGGTGGCCCGATAGCTGATAGGTTGTTATTTCTGGGTGTGTCCGTGAGGGTGTTTCTGGAAGAGATTAGCGCATGACTCGGTAGAACAAATAAAGGCCGCCCTCACCAGTGTGGGGGGCATCAGCCAATCTGTTGATACCCAGGCAGAACACAAAGGCAGAGGAGGGGCAGATGCATTGGCCCAGTTTCAGCCAGGGCTTCCATCCTCTCCTGGCCTTATCCTTCAATGCCCCTGGTTCTTGTTCCTTAGGACTATGATCAAGACTTTTACCATCACCTATCCTCCGCCACCTCCACCTCTTGTATTCCCCCAGTTCTCAGCCTTTCAGACTTGGACTGAATTATACAACTGGTTTTCCTGGTCCTCCAGCTTACATGGGACTGATTGGCCTCCATAAGCAAATAAGCACATTCCTATAATCAGTAGATACCTGCACACCTCCATGTGCTGTGCTAATAGGGTTTCAGCCAACGATGGGCTACATAGCCCATGGAGGTCCTCATCAATTTCTATCATTTAAGATAGAACTATCATAGCCATGTTAGTTTGCAAAAGCATTCTCGATGATGTTCGTGCAATGAGAAAATCACCTAGGGTCTAGCTCTCAGAATGTGTCCCAACACTAAGTGACACATACCTATAAAAAAAGTGGATGTAGCTGGGGGCAGTTGTCCGTGCCGGTCATCCCAGTGACTCAGGAAGCGGAGGCAGGAAGACGGCCAGTTTGAGGCCAGAGGCAGCCTGCGTAACTTAGCAAGATCCTGTCTCGAGGTAAAAAATAAAAAATAGGCTGGGAGTACAGCTCCATGGTATAACACTTACAAAGTAGGTGTGAGCCCCTGGGTTCAATTCCCAGTACCGAAAAAAAAATTAAAAAATTAAAAATAAATAGAATGTATATAATCTATTGTTTCTGTTGCTATGGAAAACTGACTAAGACAAAGTGTATGAAATGAGTTTTTCCCTACAGCTACAAGCTCAGATGACCTAAGGTCTGCTAACCTAATTATCAAAGAAAACATCTCCATAAAGTGTTTTTACTGTATGTAACCAGTCACTAGTTCTTATCCTCAATAACTAGAGTTTGCCACCCGCAGTAGGATCAGTAAGAAAATGCACAAACTGGGAGGGTTGTTTTTGTTTTCTTTTGTTCTGTTTTTTTTACATGAGCACCTAACTTCTGGTGTCAGTTTTATATCGCTTAGGTATCAGATTTGTTGCTGTTATTGTTAGGTGCTGTCGAGCCAGGTATGATTCATAGCAACTTTACATACAACAGAGCAAAACACTCCCCAACACTGTGCCATGCCTAGCAATGTGTCAGTGCTTCTCTGGTATTCACAGGGTTTTCATGGTGGATTGTTTCAGGAGTGGGTTGCCAGGTCCTTCTCCCTAGCCTGTAGCACCTGGTATTCCCAAGCAGTCTCCCATCCATGGACTAACTAGGCCAGCCCTGCTTAGCTTCCAAGATCTGATGGGATCAGATGCCACAGTGGTACAGCTGTACGGTACGGTATCAGATTAGGCTGTACCAACTACTCTAAAATACAGTAACTCAAGCAACACAGAAATACATCTCTCACTTAGTATTTTATAGATTGGTGGACCACCTGGGCAGGTAAATTGTATTGATCCTTGACCTGTCAGTTCTACCATCTTCTGTATCTTGGTCTAAGGAAAATGTTGAAATTCTTCCTGTTTCCCATCCAGTGGTGAGGAGGAGGGAAAGTATAGGAAATTGGCTTTGCTTTTGAGGAGACCCTCTGAGACCTGCCTGTTTATCTCTGGGTCAGGATCCCCAGGCCAGACTTCCTGATTGAAGACAGAATGCAAAGTAGTGCTAGGGGTGTAGCTCAGCCATAGAGCACTTGTCAGGCATGCTTGAGGCCCTGGCTTCCATTAGTAGCACCACAAAAACATAGAACATAAAATCTTTAAAAACCAACCAAACAAACAAAAAAACTGGGCACCCTGTCAAATGTCTGTAATCCCAGTGATTTGGGAGGCTGAGGCAGGAGGATTTCAAGTGTGAGGCCAGAGGCAGCCTATGCAATTTAGCAAAACCCTGTTTCCAAATAAAAAAAAATTAGAAGATGCCAGGGGTGTGGCTCAGTGATAGAGCACTTGGCTAGCAATAACTCCTAGTACTGTAACAAAAAACAAAAAGGGGGGGAAGGTGAAAAGAAAGAAGAAAAGAAAGAAGGCAGGCAGGAAGGAAGGAAGGAAAAAAGAAAGAGAGAAAGAGAAAGAAAATACAGTTGGGCAGTAGTTGGACCAGCACAATCCAGCTGTGAGACATGTGGGCATGTCAATGTCCCTGCCAGGGTGGGCTGCAGGCCAGCTCTCCTACTGTCTTAAGCTGAAACACTCCCCTTTCTCGGGACCTCCATTCAGGTGAAAGCGAGGTCCTTGGTTCAGTCGCAAAAATGAATTTTTGGATGAGGCAGTAAGAGAGAGAAATAATTGGAAGTTTATTAGGTAAACGGTGTGAAATCGTCCACACTTCCAGAGTAAAGTGCGGATCTCTAGTAGAGAGACAGACTGGTGTCTTTCTGAGTATAGACACGATTCTATGTCTTTTTAAACTAGGTTTAAGGATTAAACAAGGTTTAAAAATGAAATCGAGTCAAAAATGTACTATAAGAAAAGGCAACGTGCGCTAGTGTATCTACTTCTTTTATCCTAAAGGATTTCCCTGTGTGAGTTAAATCGTGAGGTGATTTTATGGGGTGCAGTGTCTAGGCTTGAGGATGGGGAGGGATGTTAAACTCAAAAGTCATAAACATTCAGGTTCTAAGTGATCAGAATCTATTTTTTGTCTCTGTCACTCTTGTTTGAGAGTCCCTAGGAAGATGCGAGGCCTGCAGGCATAGCCCTGTGGCATCCAATCCCATCAGATCTCAGAAGCTAAGCAGGGTCAGGCCTGGTTATTCCTTGGATGGGAGACCACTTGGGAACACCAGGGGCTGTAGGCTTGGGAGAAGGACCTGGAAACCCACTCCCAAAAATCAATCTGCCACTGAAAACCCTATGAATAGCAGAGAAGCACTGACAATAGTGTTTCGCCTGTTGTACGTAGGGTCGCTATGAGTCAGACACCAACTCCATGGTACCTAACAACAACAACAACAGGAAGATGAGAATTGTCTCCACATAGGCAATCTTTTTTCCTTTATTAGTAAGTGATGATGGGGTACAGAGTAATACAGCACTGCCTTTTCCCATGATTCATCCTTTACATCACTTCTGGCAACACTTCCATCAACCCACAAGGTTTATGGAGCCGTATGGCTAATATGTAGTAAAACTCAGCAATAAAAAAAAATGAAATAATGTCATTTGCAGAGCAAAATGGATAGAGTTGAAGAACATCATCTTAAGCAAACAAACACAAGCTCAAAAAGAGAAATGCCATGTGTTCTCACACATATGTAGAAGCAGAATCATACTTAAAGGAAGGAAGAAATCCTATACATAAATTGATATATAAACAATGCACACAGAGAACCTTTACTGATCTTGTTAGGTAGGTAGTGTTGACGCCCACCCATGGGAGCTGTGAGCAGATTCCTCAAGTTAAAGCTGTTGATCTCAGTTGGTGGGAGATGTCATCAGATTCCAGAGTAAGGCAGGAGGATCGCAAGTTCAAGTCCTGAGGCAGCCTGTGGAATTTAATGAGACCCTGTCTTAAAAAAAAAATTATTAATGGTGGCTGGGATCCAGCTCAGTGGTAGGGATGGGCAGGTTCTCTTAGGCATTGGCAGGCAATATGGAGGGAAAAGGGGATTGAAATTGACTCCTGCAATTCGCCCATAATGGGGGAAGCCTCTGAGGACATTGGAAGGATATATCCTAACAGGCCCCACACTAATCCAAGCCATTGATCCACTTACTAAACAAAGCCCCCATGCTCAGATCACACTGGGTGCCCAGAGGGGGGCACCTAGGGCTGATGTCACAGTGGGTGGGCCATAGTTTGCACAAAACTTGGAGAAACATGGTCCAGGTCTCCTTTTTCCTTCTTTTCTTCCTTCCTCTCCTCTTCTTGCCCTTTGCTCTTCTCTTCTCTCTCTAGCAGCCATGTGCATGCCTCCCTCTTCTCTGGGACCCACCATATCCTCTATCTATAATACTTTTCCCTCAAGAAGCCTGCTTAACTCCGTTCTCTCTGACTTAACCTTTCCTTGGGAAATAGAAATTTCCTTATGTAGATTCTCCCAGGTGCCGCAGACCAGCTGCAGCCTAAGATCCAGGGGTTCCTGAAAGCAGATGAGTAGTTGGTGATGGGTAACAGACACACAACAACTAGGAGGCAGTGTGGATCTGTTCCGTTTATTGTTCGGATAGTTCAGTTTTTTATACAGTCTTTTTAGGCTTAGGTCATGCAAGTAGTAAGAATACATGCAGTTTTACACACACCTGGTAGTCATAACAGCAGTGGAGGGTCAGGCTGACCAGAATAGCAGCCTTTACTCTTTTTCTCTAGCTGGGAACCAAGGTCTGCCTTTAGATAGATAAGCACCTCCATGCTAAATTGTCAGGGAGGCTTTTGTACTGTGTGAACTCAAGGAGTTCACGCTGTTGGCAGTCATTCAAGAATTTTCCCAGTGTAAGCCTGTTAGGGAGATTTCTTAACTCCCGCTTTGAATTACCACTGCTCACAGAATCAGAAGATTATATATTTACATTCATTACTTGTTTTTCATTAATTTTCCCAGAAATCCACAATATGAAGAAAACAGTGACCAATTCAAATTTAAGAAAGGGAAAAAATGAGACCCCAGGTCCCTTTCCATGAAGAGACCTTCTTTTTGGAGATACTCTTCCCCTTTCGGTAGACTTTCCCTTCTGAGGCTAGAGGTACTCTTCCCCTTTTGGTAGACTTTCCCTCTGATGCCTTCCCTCTGATGCCTGTTGCCTCTGATGCCTTTCCCTCTGATGCCTGAGGAAGGTACCCTTCCTCATGTGGGGATTCAGTCTACCCATCATGAGTGGACCTGGACCTGGCACCCAGGGAACTTAGTTTATTTTAAATTCCTTTGCACGTTTACCTAAGCTTCTCCAGGTTCCTCGATCTTCTCTGTAGTTATAACTCAGTGGTGCACTATCTTTTAATAAACCTTATCTGTACACTGTACTGGGCTGGGATTTAGCTCAGGTGGTAAAGTTCTGCTTTGCAGTCTCTGAGGTCCCGAGTTCAATTCCCAGCACTGCAAAAATGGGAGAAGGACATGGCAGTCCATTCCCAGGGCAATCCCCAAAACAATCAGCCATTGAAAACCCTATGAGGGTCGCTATGAGTCAGACATGACTCCATGGCACCTAATAACAACAACATACTCTGTACTGTACTGTCTATATCAGGTATAAATTCATTTCTACACTGGATACAAGGACCAGGGTTATATTGCCAAATTTCCAGACCTGTGCTCAAAACCTGCCTCTCTGAGCTCCCAGGTAATCTCCAGTAACAAGGTTGTTGTTGATGTTAGATGTCATTGGGTCGGGTCCAATTCATAGTAACTCTATGCACAACAGAACAAAACACGCCTCTACACTGTGCCATGCCCAGCACTATGTCAGTGCTTCTCTGATATGCATAGGGTTTTCAATAGCTAATTGTTTTGGGATTGAGCTTCCAGGTCCTTCTCGAAAACCTACAGCACCCAGTATTCCCAAGGGGTCTCCCATCCAATGACTAACCAGGCCTGACCCTGCTTAGTTTCTGAGATCTGATGTGATCGGACACTGGGGTGGTATGGTTGTGCACACAAGGTCCTGAGTCCAACCCCCTACTACTGCAGAAAAAAAAGTCTTTCCTGTTCAGCCAGGAAGGTTTAAAATTAAGCAGAGAGATGAAATGAATCAAACCTACAAAATTAACACTTTTGTGCAATATTTAGGGATCATCAGAGCCAAATGTGGTTGGTACATGCATGTAATCCCAGCACATGGGAGGCTGAGGCAGAAGGATCTCCCTAGTTCAAGAGCAGCCTTGGCTACATAGTGAGATCCTGTCAAAAAAAATCGTCAGGTATAGTTGATATTTCAAGTCTTTTTAATGTTAAGAGAAATGGGCATTAGAAAATTTGACAATGGTGTACTAGTAAATGTACATCTTCCAACATAAATTGTGTAATTAAGTAATTCTTTTTTTTTTTTTTTTTTTTTTGGTACTGGGGGTTGAACCCAGGGCCTCTCACTTGCATGCTTTTCAAGTGCTGGACTACTGAGCTGCACACCAAGCCCATTTTTAACTTTTTGAGACAGGGTCTCACTAAATTACACAGATGGCCTCTGGTCTCAAACTTGTGATCCTCCTGCCTCCACTTCCCGCACCGCTGGGATTACAGGCGTGCTCCACTGCACCCAGCAGTAATTCATTATTTTAAAATTGAGATCTTTCATTGAAACATGACTAAAAGGGTTTTACTCTAAGTGAGTGAATGGAACTGGAATGTTTAAAAGATCTTGACATGTTTAATTTATTACAAGTGATAAGTGCTTGGGCTGGTTTTTCTTCTTAGAAGCTTCTGTTGAGCTTCTAAAGAAAATCGACTCTTTGAAATTTTTGAAAGCAAAACACGTAAGATAATTTTATTAGCTAAAATTCTAAGAGTGATGTGAGGCTGTTGGAACTGGAGTTGTTTGAACATTCATGAAAGAGCTCCCTAAAAGTGGCTCTTATAATTTCCTGGGTTTAAAAATAGAATTAATACTCAGCACAACTTGGAGGCTTAAGAAAGGCAATGTTTTAATTGGTAGCTTTAATACCTTGAAAGTTAACTTCAAACATGAAGACATCAGACTTTTCTGTGCACAAATGCTTCCCCCATGACACCAAAAATGTCACATGGACACTGTCCTTTGCTGATTCCCAAAAGCATTCTTGTTCCCAACATGCACTGAACTGACTTTCTCCTTGGAGAGCCATGCTAGGTACAATGAATGCCCTTGCCTTCCATCTCCTCTTTGTCTGCAGCTGTGGGAGGGAGCATCCAGGGTACCCCCCACCCCCATGAGCTCAGCTTCCTTCTACTCACATCATTCTGCAACTATACCCAGTGACTTCCAGGAAGCAGGGGGAAAATGGCAGAAATGATGGAATATGACCTCTAAGATTGGGCTCCAAAAGGACTGTCACTTTTGTTTGTTTTGTTCAAACAAAACAGAGTCTCGCTATGGACCCCAGGCTCTTCTAGAATTTGCCATCCTCCTGTTTCTACCTCCCTGATGCTGGAGTTTTAGGTGAACACCACTACACCCAGCTTTATATACATTCCGTTTATTTTTAAGTGGTACATGCTAATTTTGCACATATTTATGGGGTACAGCCTGACATTTCAATACATGTATACAATGCATAGCCTGTAGCTATACCCTTGTGGCCTCCAATCCTGTCAGATCTTGGTAGCTAAGCAGGGTTGGGCTGGTTAGTACTTGGATGGGAGACCGCCCAGGAATACTAGGTGCTGTAGGCTTGGGAGAAGAATCCAGCAACCCACTCCCAAAAAACAATCAGCCATTGAAAGCCCTATGAATATCAGAGAAGTGCTGACAATAGTGTTTCATCTGCTGTACAGAGGGTCGCAATGAGTTGGACACCAACTCCATGGCACCTAACAATAACAATACAATCATATTGATCAGATGGGGTAATCAGCATGTCTGTCACCTTAAACATATGTCATTACTTTGTGCTAGGAACATTTAAAATCCTCTCTACTAGCCATTTTGAGATAGTCAATTAGTTGTTGTGAACCATGACTTCTGTCTTCCTTTTCTTCTCTCTCTGCTTTTCTTACTCTGAGGGAAGTCATGTGTTGAGTTGGCTAATGGAGAGATCACATGGTAAGGAATAAATGTCTGGCCCACAGCCAGCCAGCACATGACACCTGCCAACAAGCACCCCATGAACTTGAAAAACGATCTTGGATCCTCCCTAGTTGCTTTGAAATGGCCTGTCTTCCCGGCCGATGTCTCACTTGTGGCTTTGAAAGAGATCCTAGGTTCTCAGGTTCCTGACCACAGAAGATGTCAGATAATTATTGTTGTTTTAAGCTACTAAGTTTGGAGGGAGGGTAATTTGTTACACAGCAGTAGCTAACTGATACAAGTAGATTTCAACTTAACAATGGCAATGTTTTTCAGCTTTACCATGGTGTGAAAGCAATATGCACTCAGTAGAAAGTACAATTTGAATTTTGATCTTTTCCTGGGATAGCAACACATGGGGCCATATAGCAGCAGTTAGCCCTAGTTTCCAGTCAAATCACCAGGGGAAGCAACCAATACTCTTCTGCGCATCATGTAGCTAAGTTATGATGTTTGGTAGGTTAGTGTACAAAATGCCTTATTTATTTATTTATTTATTTATTTATTTATTTATTTGTGCTAGGCATCAAACCCAGGCCATTGCTCATGCTGAGCAATCGTTCTACTTCTCAGCTAAAATTCCAGCCCTTGAAATTTATTTTCAACTTAAGATATTTTCAATTTACAATGGGTTTGTCCCAATGCAACCTGTTCTAAGTCAAGAAGCATCCACATATCAGAACAGAATCTTGTGCCTAAGACCCTACTGGAAAAAGAAAGTTCCCACCTTCCTAGCAACCAGGTGTGGTCATATGGGTAGAATATTGGGGACAAGGCATCTCCAACCACATAAACAAGACCAACACCTGGAAGGAACCCATGCACCTTCTTGGAAATGGCTTCTTGGAACAGAGCCATTTTATCAGTCTGGAGAGAAAACAAGAGGATGAAATAAACTCCTAACGTGGATTTGTTGGTGCAGCTAAGCATCAGTTTTTCTGCAACTGCCATGGTCACAATGAAATCTTTAAGCAGCATTTTAATCAATACCTTCTTCTTAAATTTATGTATGTATGTATTTTTGCTGTACTGGGGATTGAACCTAGGGCCCTACATATGCTAAGCAAGTACCACTGAGCTACATCCTCCGCCCTTTTTTATTTTTATGTTGAGACAGAGTCCTGATAAGTTGCCAGGGCTGACTTGAACTATGTAGCCCAGGCAGGCCTCAAACTCGCAATCCTCCTGCCTCAGTTTCCTGATATCTGGGATACAAGTGTGGGCCACCATGCCTAAGGTTAGCTTCTTTTGCACTCACTGGTTCTCTCTCTCTCTCTCTCCCTCTCTCTCTCCCTCTCTCTCTCTCTCTCTCTCTCTCTCTCTCTCTCTCATTCTCTCTTTCTTTTCATGCTGTTGGAGATTGAGCCATGGCCTCATATGTGCTAGGCAAGTTCTCTCCTACTGATCTGTAACCCCAGCCTCCCTCTCTCTCTCCTTCTCTCCTCCTCCACTCTCCCCTTTCCTCTTTTTAAATTATTTTTTGTTATTTAATTTATTTATTGTAGTACTTGGGGGTTGACCCAAGGCCTTGCCCATACTTTGCAAGTGCTTTCCCACTGCACTTGACCCCCAACCCATTTTTAATTTTTTTTTTTTTTGGGTCAGGATCTCACTAAGTTATGCAAGCTGCCTCTCTTCAAACTCATGATCTTCCTGACTCAGCCTCCCAAGTTGCTGGGATTATAAGCATGTACCACTGCGCCTGGCCCCCTTTATCTTTCTCTCCTGTCTCTCTCTCTCTCTGTCTCTCTCTCCCTCTCTCTCTCTCTCTCTCCCTTTTCTTTTTCTTTTTCTTTTTTTACAGTTAGAAAGAGGAATGAGTTTATCAAGAGAAACAATAAAGGAGATGCCATCAGACCACAGAGCTGGCTGTTCAAGAGCATCAGCCAGTAACCAAGGTCTTATATATATTTTGTGCTCTGTATATGTTTTTAGAATTTTCCCCAAAACATATTAAAACTGCTAATAACTATAAATTCTCTCCAGAAATCATAGGACTTACTATTAGTCAGCTTTGTATCACTATAACAATACACCTGACATAAGCTACGAATGAAGCAGAGAGAGGTTTAGTCTGGCTTACAGCTCTGGAGGTTCAAGTTCAAGATCAGGTAGGCCCAGTGGTTTGGACCTCTGGTGAGGGCAGCACATCAGGGTGGGAGCTTGTGTCCAAATGAGTGTTCACAGCTTGAGCCAGGAAGGAGAGAGAGAATGGACAAAGAGGGGTCCCACCATCCCCTTTGAAGGCAAGCCCCCAATCACCTAAGGACCTCTCACCAGGCCCCACCTCTTAAAGGCCCACACATATCCCAACAGCACCATTCTGGGGACCAAGGTTTTACATATGGACCATTGGGAGAAGCACAACAACAAACCAGGGAACATTTGCTGCTAGAACATGCTGCCGGGCAGGTAAACATTGCCTGTGTCATTCAGCTCTCTGTTGCTATGACTAAATACCCGAGGAAGGCCCTGCAGGGAGGAAGGCTTATTTTGGCTCATAGTTCCAGAGGTTTCAGCTCCATTGCTTTGGGCTCAAAGTCAGGCAGAATATCTTGGTGACGTGAGCATGTGGCAGAAGGGGGTGCTTAGCTCACTGCATCCAGGAAGCAAAAAAAAGAGAATGAGGAAGAAAGACAGGAAGAGGCTGGGGCAAGGTATAGCCCCAAGGGCATCCCTCCAAGCATCCACTCCCTTCAACTAGGTCCCACCTCCTAAATTTCCATCATCTCCCAAAAGCCCATCAGATTATGAACCCATCAATGGAATAATCCATTGATGAGGTCAGAACCCTTTTGATCCAATCACTTCCCAAAACCCTGACCTCTGAACTTTGCTGAATTGGGAGCCACGCCTTCAACTCATAACATTGGGGTAGGCATTTCAGACCCAAACCATAACAGTTCCCTTTCCCCTGGGAGTTTTGTTGTTGTTGTTTGTTTTGTTTGTTTGATTTGACGGTAGTAGGGGGCTGACTCCAGGGCATCCTGCATACTTTTGCAAGCATGCTACCACTGAGCGGCACCCCTAGCCCTCATTTAAAAATTTTTTATTTTGGGACAGGGTCTTGCTAAGCTATGCAGCCTGCCTCTGGCCTTGAACCTGTGATCCTCCTTGCCTCCACCTCCTGAGTCGCTGGGGTTACAGGTGTGCACCACCACACCCGGCTAGAAGTGTTGTTTATAAATGCTACATTCTTACATGTTGTTGTTGTTGTTAGGTGCCATCAGAGTCGTGTCCCACTCAAAGCAACCCTCCCTCATAGGGTTTTCAATGGTTGATTGTTTCGGGATTGCCTTGGGAGTGGATTGCCACATCCTGCTCCCATTTTTGTGGTGCTGGGAATTGAACTCAGGACCTCAGAGACTGCAGAGTGGTGCTCTACCAACTGGGCTAAATCCCAGCCACTACATGCTTACACACAGTGGCTTGAAACAAGAAAAATGGTTCTTTTGCAGTCCTGGAGATCAGAAGTTCAAAATCAGCTTCACTAAGCTAGAGTCAAGGTGTCAGCTGAACTAGTTCCTTCTGGAAACGCTAGGGAAGAATTCTTCTTGCCTTTTCAGGTCTTTTTCTATTGGTTTGGGGATTTTGTTTGTTTTTTGTTTTGTTTTAAACAGACAAATCTCACTAATGTGCTCAGACTGGCTCTGAATTCCTGGGCTCAAGTGATCCTCATGCTTCAGCCCCCTGAGTAGCTGGGATTACAGGTGTGCAACTGTGTCTGGCTTCCTGTTTCAGTTTCTAGTGGCCACCTGCATTCCATTTTTCTCTAGCTTCAAAGCATACCCCTCTAATCCCTGCTTCCATCATCACATCTGATTGACTCCTGTGTCCCTCTTATAAGACCATCACGATCCTGTTCAGGACCACCTAGATAATCCAAGATCATCTCCCCATCTCTAGATTCCTAATTTGATCACATCTGCAAAGTCCCTTTTGCCATGTAAGGTGACATATGCGCAAGTTCAAAGCGTCAGGAGGTAGATATCATCAATGTGCTCCCACACAGCCTATCACAGAGACCATCCACCAGGGAGAGATGCTAATACATTTCTGGTAACCAAATCAGGTGGAGGCAGAGGGACGTGCGTGAATCAGCGCAAGGAAGTTCAACTTTCAGGAAGAGGCCACAGGAAAGAGACGCCACTGTAACCAAAGTTGTCAAAAGTAGGCAGGAATAAGACAAGGTAGACAAGATGGAATCAGAT
>VMDO01019041.1:0-40530 GCA_007922755.1 Pedetes capensis | reverse complement strand
GACGCATTGCTCTAGGAAAAGCTGTGGCAAAAGATCTCTTTAGAGTATTGAAAAGCAAAGATGTCACATTGAAGACGAAGGTGCGTCTGACTCATGCCATGGTATTTTCAGTCGCATCATATGGTTGTGAAAGCTGGACATTGAACAAGAGAGACAGAAAAAGAATTGATGCTTTTGAATTGTGGTGCTGGAGACGTCTCTTGAATATACCATGGACTGCCAAAAGAACCAACAAATCTGTCCTAGAAGAAGTGCAACCAGAGTGCTCCTTGGAAGCAAGAATGGCCAGACTGCGTCTTACATATTTCAGACATGTAGTCAGGACAGAACAATCCCTGGAGAAGGATATCATGTTTGGAAGAGTGGCAGGTCAACGGAAAAGAGGAAAACCCTCCACCAGATGGATTGACACAGTGTCTGCAACAGTGGGCTTAAACATAAATAAGATGGTTTGCCTGGCACAGAATCGGCAAGTGTTTCGATCTGCTGTACCTAGGGTCGCTATGAGTCGGACTCGACTCAACGGCACCTAACAAGTGTAAAAGAGTCTTTTCATTTGATTTTGGTTTTGTTTTTCTGAGACAGGGTCTCAGTCTGTAACCCGGGCCGGCCTCAAATTCACAATCCTCCCTCCTCAGCCTCCTGAGGCTGGGGTTACAGACATGCACCACTGCATCTGGCTTAGGTTACTCTTAAATAGCAATACTGCTTAACGTTTACTCTTAAAATTGATATTAGTGATAGGGACAGTAGAGTTAATTAATATTTAGTGCAAGTCAAGCACTAATTTTTCACCTGTTTCCTATTCCACTTTCATTACCTTAGGATGATTAGAAATGATCGTAAAACTATACAGCCTTTATTCATCCTCTCGCTGATGATTTATTCATTCATTCATGCACTCAGTAAGAGTTCACTGAGCTCCTACTATGTACAAAGCATTGTCTTGTTGCCTGTAAAGGTCCTTATGCTCGCAGGACGTTTGGCAGCATCCCTGGCCTCTGCCCACCGGAGGCCAGGATCACATCCTCACATAGCAGCAATAACCCAAGGTGTCTGCAGACATTGCCAAATGCCCCCTGGCAGGCAAAATCACCTCTAACCAAAAACCACTGTTCTAAGGAGGACTGGACTGGCCTCCTTAAAAAAAAAAAAAAAAAAAAAAAATCTTAAGTTGGTTAAACAACAAGTACACACACAGTGTCCTTTTGTCCCTATGATTGTATGGGAACTGTGTTTTCATATTTGAGAGTTGAAGCCACTTCATGCTAAACCAGTATAAATGTTTCTTCTTCTTAGTTTGGACAATTAGGGATAGCCTTTCCATGTAAATCACTTTTCTGAAGTGTCTTAGGAAAAATCAGTTAATTCCACATAAGAGTAGCCTATATCCTTCAGAAAGAACTGCATAGAAAGGAATGATAGAAAAAAGACTAAACAGAATGTTTTAATAGGTTTGAGAAAAAACATATCTTAAAATTCTGGATTTTTTAAGAAAAAGAAATTAGGGCCAGGTGCAGAGGCACACACCTGTCATCCCATCCACTTGGGAGGTAGAGGCAGGACAATTGCAAGTTCAAGGACAGAGGCAGCCTGTGTAACTTAGCGAGATCCTGTCTCAAAATAATTTTTTAAAAATGGGCTGGAGGTGCAGCCCAGTGGTAGAGTGCTTGCAAAATATATATGAGGCCCTGGGTTCAGCAGCCAGTACTGCAGAGAGAGAGAGAGAGAGAGAGAGAGAGAGAGAGAGAGGTCCAAGTTGGGGTCATTTGTTACTTAACATCTCAAAAATAGGTTTTTCCCCTAAAGTCTGGCCCACTTCAACTTCATTAAATAATAACTCACCAGAAAAGTGGGGCTAAGGGCCCTGTGAGGCTTAAGCCAGAGCAGCTGAGAGCCTGAAATAATAATAAGGTGTTTATGTCACCACTACCTCTTTATAGGCTTAAAAATAAACAACCTTTGGAAACAGATGGGAGACAGCCATTGCTCAACTTGTCAGAACTTATTACATATTTGACTGCCAATTTGTACTTTAAAAAACCAACCAGCTCTAGGGAGGGAGAGCAAATCTGAGAGGCGAAGTCTGTTGCATTTCAAATCGAGCCAGTGGTAATTGCAGCCACATGGAGACACTTAGGGCTGTGATTAAATGAAGTTAGCAACTGCCTCAAAATTTAAGGCAGGCTCACTTTGAAGAACAGTTGTATTCCTGTTTGATGGTGCTGACTCAACTCAGACCTGTGTCAGGAGTATGGATTTTGTACCAGTTTAATTCCATGCTGTTCTAGAAATGGAAATAAAAATCTATCAGGCAACTGAAATGCTCAGTGGCCAACATATTGCAGTGCTTTGGTGGTGACATCATCAGTGGCCTTCAAAGCCCAACATCTGCAAAGCCAGCATTTGGGAAGTTGGATTCTGTTCTCATCAGTTTTGTTTTTGTTTTTTTTTCTTGTATTTTTTCTTGTTTCTTTTTATTTTGATCCACCCCTTAAGCCTGCCAGGTTATCTGGTTAGTTAAAATGGAAAAGTTCTACATAAAAAAAAATAAATTCTCTTTTGAATAATGTACTATTTTCTACCTTGTACATGACAATCCATTTACCAATCATTGATTGCTGTACAACAAACCTCACCCAAACTCTGTGGCTTAAAATGACAGCCATGTATTTTTTTGCATTTGCTTTTGTTTTGCAAAGTCAGGATGGGTTCAGCTGGATGGTTCTTCTGCTATGTTTTCCAGAGGTTGCTCACCTGGCTGTTCTTGGCTGGAGGCTTACTGGGGCTGGATAGCTCAAGGGGGTCTCTAGCAACATGTCTAATAGTTTGTTGGGGGTGGCAGCCAGGGAACCTTGGTTCTTCTACACATTGCCCCTCTGTCCCCTGGGACAGCCCAACTCTTTCAAATGCGTTCCAGACAGACAAGCTCCATGAACAGCATTCCTCAGCTGCTCTTTATGTAATGTTTGCCCTTGTCCCACTGTGGAAGGGAACCCCGTAACAATGCCCACAGTCATGGTAGGAAGGGACCACAGAACAATGTGACTGTGGGAAGGTGTGACTTGCTGGAGTCACTGATGGAACAATCTTGCCACATCCCCTAACTTAGAACTTACCGCTCATCCTGGATGTCTTAGATGTGTGGATACCAATTTGAATACTTGAATAGAACTGAGTAATTGATTAATTACGAATTAATTTTGTCTAAATTAGTGTCATCCAACTCTAGGCTAAAGCAACAAGATTTATTTTCTTGCTCAATGGGGAGTATATGATGAAATGTCTTTTTTTTTCTTCAATCTTCACTTCTTGCCTTTGTCAGAGATTAGTTATGGTTGCAGGGGACCAAAACCCCTTAATGATAAAATGGGCTTTTGTTTTTCTCACATTTCTTTATTGCTCATATAAACAAGGCCGGGAGGAGATGGTCTAGGCCTGCTTTGAAGCTCCATGGCCATCAGGACTTGGACACCTGCCTTTCTGCTCTACTTACCCATCATGTGGCTTCCATGTGGAGGACTACCTCACAGCCCAACATGGCTGCTGAGGCTGTATCTTCACACGTACATTCCAGGTCATAGAAAGTAAGGAGAAAGGGTATTACAAAAATACACACCTCCCGGTTGAGGTCCCTGGAGAGAACATTCCGGAGACTCTATCATTGTACATCTAATGGTATCTCATGGTTTAAACCTTAGTTTATGGCCACATTGGCTGCTTGAGAAATTGGGGGCTATTTAGTGTCTTGGCTAGTCAGCAGTGAGTAGCCACAATCAGGTTCAGGTTCCTAAGGGGAAAAGGGAGGAATGGGTACTGGATAGCTTCCTGCCATCTGAGCCATGATCCCCTTAGCAAAGCAGGGTTAGATCCTGGCTCCAGGGGCAACTTGGCACGTGGCCTAAGACAAATGGATGTCCCTGTCACCTCTCAGTCTTCATTTTCTCAGCTGTTCAACAGGCATAACAACATGGCAGCCTCCTGGGTGACCGTGGGATAGAGTATGTTCCCACATGAAAGCATGTCACCTATTTATCTCTTCACGTCTGCAGCGCCTTCGCTGCAGCCCCTGGACACCACAGGAAGGGCTGAGATGCCATGTCCACTTTCATGAGACTCACAAACCAGTGTGGAAGGAGGGGGAAAACCAGGACCACAGCACAGCGTGGGAGGTGCTGCACAGATGGCTAAGCTGAGCCCCAGGGGAGAGTGGTGAGGTACAGGTCTGCAGCCTGGGCTTGGGGCACCTGGGAGAGAAGGTGGCCTCAGTCTTAGCTGGTGGTTCTCAGACAGATGAGGAGCTCCCGGTGGGAAGAGGGAGGTGGGAGAGAAGGGCAGGTTGTTCCAAGTGGAACTGCCATCTGTCCACACAATCCACCACCAGAGCACACATGAGGGACATCTCTCACATGCCTTTGCTGGGGGAAGAAATGGCTCTCCTGTCAGCCAAAGCCAAGAGGTGAAAAGTGATGAGGCTGGGATCAGCATCCGCCATGCCCATTTGGTTCGGCCTTCCTCGTCCCACTTGGCAGTCTTGTATTTTTAAGATCTGAACAAATGCCCGGCATGTAAACATTTTGACAGTTTGTACAAAACCCCAGTTGCCCTCCTTTTCTTGAGAAATCAGAAGTCTGGCTGCTCCAGACTTGCTTGTGGGAAATACAGCAAGTCCTGCGAGCTAAAAAGCAATTGTCCCAGCTGAGGTGGGGCACACACGCCTCCCTTTGCCCCAGTCCCCTCAGTCCCAGCTGTTCTGAAATCCTTGGACTCACAAAAGTCACCTTGATGGGCACCACGTGGGTATGGGATCTGCTCACTCCTGGCCCAGCTCCCTGGACCCCTGTGGGTATACAGGGTCTCCTTCAGGCCCAGGGGGACTGGCTGGTGTGGGAGGAGATGCTGAAGCTTATTGGCATCCTCACCAAAACTCATATTATCCAGAACTTTCTGGCTCCCCCACCACCTAAAAACGTGATGTGGTATGTGCTAGTGAGTACAGTTCATAGGTAACCAGGATGGAAGGAAGGGCCTCCAAAAGGAGCAAGAATAAAAAGCCACATCCCCTATCTCCCACCCCGTCTTAGGTCTCAGCTGCTTCCATTTCCTTCTCCCAAAGTCAGGGTGGAGGCCGGGGCAGGGCTTCCTGTACAGTTCCTACACCCAGACCAGAGAACTGAACCCCTCCTCCAACCGCACCTGCCAGGAAAGGATTTTGGTGATGAGCAAATAAACTGAAGCTGAATTATGAGGAGTAGTTTCCAGTTGGACTTGCCTTCAAATGAAGATAAAGCAAGCCTGAAATGCTAATGTGGGTCAATGGGAAAATAAGACATTATTTACAACTCATTACACGTGTGGCTTTTCACAAACACATGTGCCGCAGAACGTGGGCTGCCTTGGGATGCCTGTTGGGTTGGGTGGTTATCTTTCATCAGCTGATCATTTGACAGTCTGCCTGTTACTTCCTGCGTACTCGGGAATGCAGACGGGACCAGAGGAAGATGGGTGCGTACATTGCACAGAAGTTTCTAGGCTCACCTGAGAGGAGAAAGGAGTTGTTTCCCGATGTAATTTTCAATCATTTCTGCTTCCTTAGTTCCTGAGTGTGAGCCACAGAGCTAGCATGAGCTGGATTCTAAGGGGTGGGGTCCCACAAGACATTTCCAATTATCATGGGCTGAGCAGTGGGTCCCCTCCAAACTGAATGCTAAAACGTAACATTAAAACTTGTCTCTCCAGGATTTATTACCCTTGCCAGGCAGCGGGCTTTATATTTATCAAGATGTGCATCCCCAAAGAGGCTGTGAGCGCCCCTCAGGGAGAGAGAATTGGTGATTAGATAAGAGAGTTCAAAATATTAGGTATTGCAATGCCGCCCGCTCTGCCCCAGGGCCCTGGTACATGAACAGAGGTATAGAATGTCCGTGGAATCGGCATTTCATGGTGGGGTGGATGCAGCAAGTGTGGAAAAAAAATCCAATGAAGGCTCCTTGCTAAGGAGCAAATGGGAAATTTTAAAAGGGCAAGGAACACTGCCTTAATTTACTCCATACTCCCATATGCCATGAGGAAAGATTCGTGAATAGGATACCTGAGGTTTAGCTACCAAGGAAGCTCGGCTGGCCAAGGATGAGGCCAGGATTCAAAACCAGATGCCCCCATTTGTGGCCACGCCACCAGCTGTGCTCTGCCGTGATGTTGCAACCAATGTCTCTCTCCTCACTGCTGAGGACCTCAGGAGAACGGTGGGTCACATGGCCTGCCCCATCACCAAAGCGCTCCCAAGGCGGCTTGTGCTTAGGTGAGGAAGCAGCCATGAGCTGTGGCCCTGCCAATAAAGCTCTGTTTGCGGGTCTCTCATCTGCACTCTTCCAGCTGCAGCCAGGAGGCACGTCTGCCTCTGAAAGCCATGCTTGCCCCGCAGGTGACCAGCCTCTCAGGGATGTCCAGGACTGTTTGGAGTCCACTCAGGCCCAGGCAACCTGGACTGGCTGGTCATTCTACATGAGGAACTCTCTGGCGGAGCTTTTGGACCAGAACACCCCCATACCCTTCAAATGAAGGACGCACAAAGGGAATCGGAGTCTCAGATCAGAACCACTCTGCCCAGGAGAGGCCAGGATGCCAGACTGTCCAACAGCAGCTGCTGGCCCCCTGCTCCTGTTGGAACCCCACCCTGTGTTGAGAGTCAAAGGGCTTTTCCTCTGATAGGAGAAAGATAGACGCAGGCGGGAAGCTGGCTATGCACCTGTGGTCACGCTCTCCTTCAAGTAACCTTCAAGCGCACCTCTTAGCTGATCCTGTCACAGAAACCACTCCTGAGTGGGACTTGCCACCTCTTGTCACTGCTTGACGTGTTATGATGACATGTCACTTTGTCATAGGCGAAGAGCTCCCTTGCTGACAATCTGCAGCTCTGCTCACGTGTTTTCGTATCGCACCTCTCCCCGGAAAATACACAGTTGCCCTCACAGTGCCTTCGGAAATCCAGTACTGAACACAACTGAACACCTGTGTCTCGGGACATGATTCATTTACCAGAAGAAGGGTTTTTTGCTGTTTGTTTTTAAAGGAGTCTGGCACTTTGTGATTCAGGCAAAGGCAATGTTTTAGGAGGAAGTCAAAGAAGTGTCAAGAACAGAGGAATTTTGTCACCAGTGGTGCAGACTGTGCCGTCTTTTGGACACACCTCCCCCCAGGCTAGCTGTAAACAGCCCCCTTCTGGAGCATGTGCACCCTGCTTCTTGAGGACTTGTCATGCCATCACAGGGAAGCAAACTCCAAACCCCAGCTCTCAAGGGCAAGACACCAGGCCAAGAGGAGGGGATTCTGAGAAACAGCCATCGCCATTGTTCCTCAGCCTGTCAGGGTGGCAGCCACGTCCTTCACCAGAAGAAAATGACAGCCCAGCTCAAGCCTTTGACCAACAAACCTGTCATTCCCCCATTTCCCTTTGGTGGGGCCCCTGCGGGCTCATTTGGCCCTGGGAGGAACAGGGCTGTTACCATTTAACTTGACACAGAGTGGGAGAAGACAGAGTGTAATGTACAGAGGACCCCACAGGGTCTGCCATGTCACCATCCTTCCCCCGCCATCTGGAGGCACCCACAGGCACAAGACAAGGGCAGTGGGAAGCCACCCAGCTGGTGGGAACAAATGAGCCCTTCTCAGAGTCCAGGATGTAAGTTCCGGCAGGGTTGAGGCCCAGGCCCCTCCCTGGGTAGTGGAGCCTACAGCCTGCCTGCAGCCTACTGAGCCTCCCATTGGAGTCGGCACATAAACACTGGATCCAGTTCCAGGGGCCTCCGAGGCAGTGGTGAAGTGAGCTGGGGTGAAAGCTGCCCAGGCAAGCTGGCCAGTCGTCTGCCTTCTCCACAGACAGGATGGGAGGCTCTGGCCAGAGTGGAATGAGGCAAAGGTCTGGCGTGTCCCGAGTGCAATCAACTCGTCGCACGGTGAGGCTGGGATGCTGTGGGTACCCTCCTCAGCTTACAGACACGAGCGAACCACAGTGGTACCTGAAAGAGCACACACTTGGGACCATGAGGCCCATCACACAAAGATACCCTTTAAATGGAGCAGTGAGGGCTGGGAAACGTCACCGGCTCTGATGTCTCTGAGCTTGGCCTGCATCCGTTCAACAAAGGCACTGAGAAGACCTCCAGTGGGACCTGCTTCACTGTGTTTGCCAGGAATTTCCCACAGTTGTTTCTCTTCTGAGCCCGCTCCACGGAGCTGGACTGCTTGGGTCCAGTTTAAGAAGTGAGGCTTTGGAGTCTATGTTGAGCTCTCCGCTTTAAGAGGTTCCCTCAGCCACTGCAGACACAGAAATGAGAAGAACGTGACCCCGGATCCAGACTCCAGGGGAGACCCTGGCCAGAACCAGCAGGGCACTGGGCTCAGTGGCTCGACCAGGATTCAGGATGGAGCCTTGATCCTGGAGGAAGACAACTAGCAAGTGACACAGAGGAGCATGGTGTGGGATGCGTGTGGGTCGGTGTAAAAGTGTGATGTCCACAGCAGAAGCCCAGATCTGCACATGAAGACCACAGCTGGTGGACAGAAACAGTGAAGCAGGCAACTTCGAGGCTATGGGCAGGGGAGCCCTCCTTGCTGCTGGGCTCCAGGCACTGTCCCTGACTCAGGTCAATTCTTGGTCTGCCACCACTGGCATGGTTGGCTCAGAACCCCATGCAAGGGTTGGTAATAGTAGCACCTCTCTCAGTCATCTACCAAGTGAGACACCAGCTCTTTAAATAGATTGTCTCAGGCAATCCTCACAGTGACCAAGGTAGGACATGGTGTTAACATCCTTGAGGGACACAAAGGAGGGGGATTAACTTGTCCAAGGTGGCACCAGTAGGAAAGATTAGAACCCAGACGTGGGGCCCCAAAGTCATTTTTTCAGTGCTCAAAACTGTTTTCGTGATGTGGGCACTACAGTCTCCACAGACACAGGACTTACTCATCCAGTTACATACCCATGCCTGGGTGAAGACAAAGGCAGATCCTAAGGTAGGGTTACTTGTCCCCTAAGAGTTCATTGAAATGAAAGCATTATCTCTCTCACCATGGAGTCCTCAGGATAGCCTTGGTTAGATCGTGCTTTCAACTCTAAAAACAAAGATTCTCTTGGAGTTTCCTGGGGAAGACAGCTGGTATGTCCCCTGAAAATCCTTTTCTCTTTCTCCAATCATTTTAATGCATGTCTGTTGCAAGTCATGATGACTTCATTTTTATACCTCTTTTTTTCTTGTTCAGCTGTGACTTCAATTAAAGGCAGATTAAGTAGGGCACAGATTCAATCAATGAAGCCTCCGTGAGACTAGCTGAGCGAGAGGCACTGGGTCAAGTGTACTTAACCTCAGGCATTGGGGTGGAATTGATAGGGTCGACTCCTCTGCCTCTGGCCACTCGGAGCTCACTTAGCTCATTGCTGGGTGAGATCCTAGGCCTGAAATCTGCCTGATGTCTGACAGGGACCCTCAGGTGGTCAAGTCTTCCGAAGTTAGGAAGGCAACCAACTCGAAAGCCTGGGGGTGGCTGTCCACACCGCTGGGTGGGGAACCCTGATTCCACAGTGTGGGTCAAAGGGAAACAGTGCCATGTGTCCAGTGCTGTCTTCCAAAGCTGGAGTGGATAAGGGGTCTGCCCATGCCGAGAATGCTCTGGGCTTCAGAGGACCTGAAGCTTGCCCTGCAACAATGTCCCAGCAAAATGAGTGGTATAAACACACCTTGAAGCTCCTGACAGAAGGGCATCATGGGTAAGATTAGTGAGACTCCTTAACCACTTGATCCAGCATTTAGGGAGGCCAGACTCCCCTTGTTCACTTGATCAATCAGCCCTAATTGCTGATAATCTGATTCCAATTGTGGGGTGAGACTAAACTGGCTTTGGTGAGGGGAGAAGCATGTTAGAGGAGGGACAGACATTCTGGGGTGGGAGTGGAGCCAGATGAACTCGGTGTTACCTTTATGTGTCAGTGTTTTCTATGCAGGAACACTCCTGCTAGAAACTACAGGTCCCTGGCTTTGCTCTTTTGCCAGTTAGGTCGCTGCAGTGAAGAATCACGACTGGGCAGCTCATTCTCCAAATACCAGGACGAGCCGGCACATTTGTCCGCCTCAGCCCTAGACCATATTCTTATCAGTACTTTTGATTATGCTCGCTTTAAATTAAATTTTAATTTCAAAAGCAAAGCATTCACTTTGTGAAAATAACCAAAACCTTACAGATTAAGCGGACATTTCTGGGATGGTCATCCACAATCTCAGTCCCCTTTCTTCATCCCCAGATTTAACCCCCGTTACCGGTCTCCTTCCATACATTTATAGACAAAAACAGTATCTGCAAAAGCTGTGCATATTGTGGAATTTTCTTTGTGCCAACAGTTTCACAAAACAGCATCATCAGTAGATAACGTTCTTCAACGTGACTTTTTTATTTAGTAATACATCCTGGAGTTTTCCACACTAGCACATGTTAGATCTATAACCCTTTTGAAGCTGCTGTGAAGTATTTCACAGTGTGAGGATACCATCATTTTATTGAGCCCCCTGTTGTTAGACAGCGGGGTTGATTCCACATTTTTCACCATGACAGATAATCTTGCCAAGAACTTCCATACACAGCCTCCTTGGCATGTGTATTTCTCGAGAGTAGATACCAAGAGGGAGGATGCATTATTTTTACCAGCTGCTGCCCCATCATCCTCAAAAGTCGCCATATTGGTTCCCCTTCCTATCAGCTGCGTGTATACAGGACCCATCATAGCTGTAAGACGGCGCCCTTACTGTGTGGTCTGTGTGCTTGTGCTGAAGTAGGTCCTGTTCATGGGCCTCTGCTTGTCTGTAAGGGTTTTGGCCTTGTCACCCTTGTCTTCGTACCTAAAGTGCCTGAGAGTTTGACCGCCACCCAGTAGGTGCTCAGTTAACATTTGCTCACCCCTCTCTGTCTGGAATAGCTTTTCCCCTGGAGGTCTCCTCGCTCTCACCCTCACCCCAGAGACATCTGCCTCAGGAAACCTCTCTGTACCCCAGGCTGCATGAGGCCATTCTCTGTTCATTTCGCTCCCTGTGGATGCACTTGATGTGTTTGTTATTCTTACCTTTTGATGTGTCTCTCTTCCTTGCTAAGATCTGAGCTACAGGATACCAGGAAATGTGCCTTTCTGTGCCTCTACTTGCCCAGCACCTGGCCCAAGCACACACAAGTAGGCACGCCGTAAGAGCCTTGAACGTGAAGGCTATTGTCAGGCGCCGCATCCACAGTGGAATGAAAGTCTGTGAAAATAAACAGCACATCCACAGAAGGAAAAATTAAGCTGTCACCTACAGAACAGCAGAGATTTCTTTCCTTTATTTCGGGTCTTTTACTGTGAGGGAGCCAGGGAGCAAAGCTCAAACGTCGCTCGCTGAGCTTGGGAAATGCTCTCTTTTCAATTTGGAAAGTGATTGGCACATTACTCCATTGCAGCCACCCGTGGGGAAGGGACCCTGCCCATTGCGGCCCTCCATAACCATCTCCTGCCCTTTGGTCCTGCCCCACAGGGACCACGGTGATGCGGATGACCGCCTTTGATGCGGATGACCCGGCCACCGACAATGCCCTCCTGCGGTATAATATCCGCCAGCAGACGCCTGACAAGCCGTCTCCCAACATGTTCTACATCGATCCTGAGAAAGGAGACATTGTCACTGTCGTGTCTCCTGCGCTGCTGGACCGGGAGGTAAGCTGAAAAGAAGATGTTCTTTTTTTTTTTCATGAGAGTGAGCAGTCTCCCACTCAAGAGGAGATGTGGCAATCACAGGCGCTTTATATTGTAAAGGCGGAAGTGAGATGTTTACATGCGGGCAGGTGGGGATGATCTGTAAAGGGAATCAGGGTAGAGTGCGACCCTAGACAGCACGTGCCCTCAGAGGCCATGCAGCTGGCAACTGTCTGTGTTCTTTCCACCTGAGGCCTCTGCTTCCCCTGCCCTCTGACCGTCTGGGGCTTTGTGGTTTGGACTCTGGCGAAACCAGGAAGGGTGGAGGGGAGCAGAGGGGGCTCTTTCCTGTCCTGAGGCTGTCCTTGGTGCAGAGTCAGGTGGCTCTGCCTGCTTTCTATTTCCCTGGGGCCTTGCTCTTCCTGCCACCACTGCCTGCCTCATGGGCTCCCTCTGGCTCACCCAGTTCCCAGGTCACATGTCACAAGCAGGTGCCCTGGGCCTCAGTGAGTCCTCACACCTACTGTGGATCTGCCTGGATTCAAAGCTTTCGGAATTAGTAGTCATATCAATATTCTCCAGAGTTCTTTTATAAAAATTCTTATTTCCAGGAGTTTTGAAAGTCAGAAATTCAGGAAACCTCAGGCCTAATTTCCTCATCCAGGAGATATGATGGTCACTTAGAGCTGGGTCACGGCCGTCCCATTTGGACTGAGCCTGTGCCCTGTGCCTTCCTTAGTTCAGGGTCCGCCCTGTGGTTCACTGCCAGGTACTGGGAGGAGGACACTCTGCCGGCCCTCCATACATACCACATGAAGCCGGCTGGTGGATTTTGGTCCACCTGCTACCTTCCCTCCACCCCACATCTCCCAGGCATAGTTCCCTGGGCCTGATGTCATCACCTAGGCTCACACTGGGCAGTTACCCTCACCTGACTCAAGTACTCAAGTACCGGGCTCCGTTTAGCTGCTGGGCTTCCTTGACGGGCACCATGCCTTTTTCCTCTCAGTATTTTTGATGAAAACTATCCAGAGGTCTTCTCCTCAGTGATTTCTCTGCTGTGATTTTCACAAAGCTCTGGGTTGGATCTACCCACTCCAAGAAGCCACTCCCACCCTCCTGAGACATCCACAGTTCCATGTGTCCCCCAGATCTTACTACACTTCCCATGGATTTTACTATACACTACTTTAATTCTGTAGCTGTTCCACCCTGCTATCCAATCCCATCTGATCTCGGAAGCTAAGCAGGGTTGGGCCTGATTAGTCCTTGGATGGGAGGCCACCTAGGAATACTGGGTGCAGTAGGCTTGGGAGAAGGACCTAATAGCCACTCCTGAAACAATCAGCCATCAAAAACCTTATGAATAGCAGAGAAGCACTGACATAGTGCTTCTGGGCTTCAGTGTTGGGGAATAGCACAGTGTTGGGGAATGTTCAGTTCTGTTGTATATCAGGTCGCTATGAGTTGGGCCCAACTCAACGGCACCTAACAACAACAATAACAACTTTATACTGTATCTTGTCTCTTTAAAGCATATCCCCTTTCTCTTGGACTAGATCTATATTATCCAAGAAGTAACCATAGGTCACATGCGGTTATTTAAATTTAATTTTACATTAATTGTATTTAAACTGTAAATATGAGTTTCTGGATGCACTCGACAATCTTTAATGCTCAGTAGTCCCATGTGCAGTGATAACACAAATATAAACTATTATACCATTCCAGAAAGTTCTGTTGAGCAACACTAGCCTAGCTTGTAAATTTTTTGAAAGCAGAGATTGGGGCCATGTGCACATTTTTCTTCCCGTATTGTGAGCACCTCTGCAAATCCTAGGCATACTTTTGTTGGCACAAAGGAAGAAGACAAGAATGAGCTGGAAATGACTCTAAGACTTTATACTTAGCAGGTAGCAAACAGTAGTGAGGAGTAGGAGATTACTGGAAGGGAGAGAAAGAAATGCGCATTACATTGTGGTTGTCACATGAAAATGTAATTGTTTCTAGTGTAAAAAATAGAAAAGTAGAAAAATAGTCGGTCCATTTCCCATTGTCTCCCATTTTCTCAACCCTCCCTGTTTTTATGACTTCCATGTTTTCTTCTTCTTTCAAGGCAAGCCCTCTTCTCACCCTCCACCTAACATACACATGCGCATGCGCATGCCCTGCCATGCACACACCCTCTCGCGCACACACACGATGCCTCTCCTATAACCCTAGATTCCCCTGAAGTTTCTTCCTGTTCCTCTCCCAGAAGGAAGATGGAATACAGTCATTTCACCATCTTAGCTTCTCTTTGCTCTAAGATAAAATATTTCATGAGTCTATTTATAAGCCAAAGTGATAAAATATTATACTATTTTTAAATTTTATTTAGGGGACAAATATATTTCCAGCGCATGATGTTTGCATAGGGTTTTGTAAGTTGTGATAAGTGCCTCATCATGGGGGTTGGATTAAGCATTTCCAACCACAAAGCATAAACAGCCCTCAAAAAAAGAGAGATGCAATTTAACTGAAATTGGAAAATCAATGACAATGAATGAAGAGTGTCACTCTTTGGTGAGGGTTTCCAGAGTTCAGTGCTGAGCCAGGCAACATCAGTGCAATCTGCAGGAGAGAAATGTCCCAGATCTGTGCAGGGCCCACCCTGAGGAGTGCTGTGCTCAGCTGCAACTCTGCATGCTTGCTGCCCAGGTGAGACTCCAGCTCCTTGCCTTTAAGGAGACAGGGCTTTGGCATCACACAGACAATGGTGTCTCCTCCTGCCATGTGCAGTGTCTTCATCTCACTGAGCCTTGGCTCCCCTCCTAGGATTCCCATGGCTGTGGCAAGTCCCTTCAGCTCAGTTATGGGATTATTTATTTTCATTTCTGGCCTGCTGCTGAGAAGGCGTGCTGTCTGAGGTGTGGTTTAAAAGTCTGCTCATGGGCATTCAGCAGAAAGCTATGCTCATTCCCTCTCAAGAACATATTTTGTCTGGGACCCTGTGGACTTTGGTGTGATTCAAGCTGATTTTGAGTTCGGTCATGCTGTCTTCTCTCGCTGGGTCTCACATGGCGTGTCTGTGGCTATGGCGAGCGTAAACAAATAAGTCAGGAATCCTACAGGAGTTGTGGTGGCTGGGGCTGTGCCAACATGCTGCTCCCAATCCCTTGGCCCCTCCACCGGCATGCCCCCCAGGCTTGTTGAAAGAGGAGGCTCCCTCAGCCCTCAGGGTCCCATGAGCTCAGAGGGTGCCATGTCAGTTTTCCTGTGGATTCTCCATACATTTCTATCCATGCATCCTTCCTTCAAGGGGGACTCCAGCAGGTGGTATTTCCTCAGTGGAAAGGCAGAGAGGACACAGATGTCCAGGGAAGGGCAGCACTGAGCCAATGCTTCTAACCTACTCGCCTTCCCTGCCCTTCACATGTTATTTAGCTTATCCACGAGAATGGAGAGGTACGGGCAGCCATGGGTTATGATTTTTAATGCACTAACATGGGAGTTGCCATCCTTTCTTCTCCTGGTCCTCCTCCCTCCCCAGGACATTGCTCCTGATGTCAGCAGAGACAAGTGCTCACATATGACCTGCCCCTCTCCACAGTCCAAGGTTCACGAGGAAAAGAATTCTGTCCCATCTGTTCCCTGACATGTTCCCAGTCCTTAGCACTGAGAGATGCTTGAAAGAATATTTGTTGAGAGTTGGAAGGGAAGAAGGATGTGAAGAAGAAAGGGAGACCCATGGCTGAGCTGTGAGATCAGCTGAAGTGAGCATTAATTACCCTTGTGTGTCCTATGTTTAGTGTTGACATTAAGTTTCACTTGGGAAACTGGTGCATTTTCCATTCCAAGCTCAACCATGTGCTTTCTTGGGAAGGCTTCTAGAATGTACACTTTCTAAAGCAAGAGACCTTGGATGTCTCCCATCTACATATTTCCATTGCCAAATATAGCACCAGATATACAATGGGGTCAAGATTTCTTGTATAAGCTTTGCGAGGGGGCACACGCCTATAATCCCAGTGGCTTGGGAGGTGGAGGCAGGAGGATTGCAAGTTGGAGACCAGAGGCAGTCTGCATAACTTAGTGAGACCCTGTCTCAAAAAGTAAAAAAAAATGGGCTGGGGGTACAGCTCAGTGGTCCAGCACTTGCAGAGCATGCAAGCACGAGGCCCTGGGTTCAAACCCCCAGTACCAAAAAAAAAAAAAAAAAAAAGATTTCTTGTATGGATGGGTGGGTGGATGAATGGGTGACCTATGTTCCTTTAGTTTGCATTACCTCAGGATGTACTGCAGCGTCCACATTCTAGCATGGTTATATAGGCTGAGGAAAATATTTTGAGTTGAAAACTTAGCCCTACCCTCATGTAATCATCCAGTAATCTAATTTATTCACTTACCTGGGGCCAGGAACTGCACTAGGCTCTAAGAAATAGTGTATTAGTCCTCAAGGTGAATCTGTGCCTCTTGCTTAAATATTTTGGAAAATGTTTGCAGAAAATAAGGGCCATAAATCCTACTCAATGAAATTGGGTTCATTTGGGGCACTGTTTTATTCTTTTCTATAGCTATCCTTAGCCACTCCATTCTGGCAGTTCTGTCTATGTTTTTAAACTATGTCTGCCCGTACTACAAAATAAAATCAGATAAAAGTCTCTCACATTTGATAAATGGTTTATTTAGCTGATCATCTTGGCTGCAAAAATGAAATTCATCAGCAAAAAATCTGCCAACTTTTCTGAACACAGCCGCAATTTGCCACTACTCAGAGTAGCAAATGGTCAGGGATTTTGTTTTTGTTGTTGTTGTTGTTTTCCGAATGGAAACAGTTCCCCAAAGGGGCCTTTGCAAAGTGATTTGCCTGGTGAAAGTATCATTAGTCTTTCTAAGGAGTTTGAGCTGAGCACTTTCCTATCTTTGTCTGAATTTGTCTCATCTTATTATGTATTATCTTCTAGATAATCTAGCCAGGTGATAGCCTGCCCATAAAAATGCACATTCAGTAAAAGATATCTGGACTGAGAATGTCATTTATTTTCTATGTTCAGCTGGCTAAGGATTTTCCTAAAAATTTATAATGCCTAAATTTTTAGGCCAAATGTGAAAATAGAAAGAATTTTCTTCTTTCCATGGTAAGTGTCACATAAGGATTCATTCTTAGCTTTGTGTGCATCTATTTCCTATGAGGTCCTCAGGAGTACTTGAATATGTCAGAGAGAAACACAGAATGTCAAGGGAGCACCCCGTGCAGAGTAGCCAATGACCTCGGGTACACACCTATGAGTCGAGAGGGACATGGGCACTCTGTCAAAATAACCCACGTCACAGCATTGTCATGGAGGCTGCACCTCTAGAAAACACTAAAGAAATTGTGGAAATGAGGATATCAAGTCAAGCTGTCTTAAAAAATAAAGGACAGCACTTTCCTCATTCCTTGAATAAAAATTAGAAGCAATAGTCATATTCTTGGGGAAATAAACGTTTAGAGGCCTCTATAATCTAATGCTAATACTTTTGTCATTACCATCGTGTTTAAAACATTGGTAGTAATTGTACACAATTCAGTCCAGCTGCCAGGAACCTTCTCTCTCTTTGTTCTGGTGGGTGGAACCAGAATTAGATGGTAGCACCCTCACCATTTCTATAAGCTATTTACTAATAAATATTTTTGTTGGGATAATTTTCTCCTTTCTTTTTTCCTGTGGTTATCACTTGCTGTTGAGAAAATAGAAGAAGAAAAAGCAGCTGTTAAGTCAATTGTCTTATTATTTTTTAAATAACGCATTACCCTTGCAAATGAAACACAGATGGTGAGCTGCACTGGGGGTGTCCCTTGCTTCGTGTATCCCTAATACAGTAAGCTGGGACGCTCCCAAGGCAGGATTCTGAGCCTGGGGTCTGATAGGGAGCTGTAAGAGGGCCAGGCTCTTGTGGATGGCAGTCATGGTAGAAGCAGGGGCAGTGGGTCTCACGTCGTAGCTGCTTCTGCCTCTCCACTCTAGCCTGGGTAGGTGTCAGGACCCCACTGTGACCTTAACTGCCTGTTACTTCTAAGGTTGGCTCATCATCCACTGAAGCTGGGGATGCATCTAGTCACCAGGGTGGCCTCGGTTTAGCTGAAACCAGATCTGAGAGGCGCTAGACAAGGGCGCAGGTGTTGGCTTGACCCTGGATTCACAGCCCATGGCTGCCTTTTGTCATCTCCAAGCTTTTTTTAGGTGCCGTCGAGTCAGTGTCTGACTCATAGTGACCCTTATAGGGTTTTCAATGGCTGACTCTTTCGGGATTGCCTTGGGAGTGGATTGCCAGGCCCTTCTCCCATTTTTGCGGTGCTGGGAATTGAACTCAGGACCTCAGAGACTGCAGTGCAGCGCTGTACCCGCTGAGCTAAATCCCAGCCCCATCTCCAAGCAGGGCATCACAATGACCCTGAACTCAAACCCAAACTCAAACCCTGAGCCCATTCCCAGTTCAAGCGTTTTTTTGTGGTGTGAACCTGGGATAATAGTTGTGCATATGGCCAAATTCTGTGTGTAGAGAGTGGGGCTTCAAACCAGCCCAGGCCCAAACCCTGAACCCATTCCAGCTCAAGCATTTAAAAACTTTTTTCTGAACCCAAACTTGAACCCAAACCCAGTGAAAAGTGGGTTCAGATTCAGCTTTTAACATTTTTATTGTTTGGTTTGGTTTGGGTTTTTGTTTGTTTTTTGTTGTTGTTGTTGTTATTTGTTTGTTTGTTTTTGTTTTTGTCTTGTTTTATTAGCTATTTAACAACTGGAAAAAATTAAAAATAATTTACTCATCTATCTACACATGGGATTGAAAATTTAAACACAAACCTGAACCAAGCCCACACCATCAGTCTTAACATAGCAAACCCATGCCCAAATCTGCACCCAGCTTGGCGGGTTTGAAGCCCTGACGGCAAGGCGGGGACTCGCCACACAGCCTCTCTCTGCTTTCTCACCTGACGCGCCAGAGAACCAGTGCATTTCTCCTAGGCTGGTTGGGAAGGTTAAAGATGTGTCAGGTGTCAGCGTGTCCCCATGCACTCTGTAAATATTAGTGGGGATCAGTTATTTCTGTGGTTGAAAATGAGACAGGAAAAGCAGGACTTCTTGGCTCTACAGGAACACACTTAGGCCCCCCATACAACAGAGAATGTGGCAAGATCTTTCCATTCAGGAAAGCACCCAGGTAACCCTAAGGACTGAGCCCCTGCACATACCTGCCAAACCCCCACAGCTGAGCACCAGGGTGGTCAAGGTGGGGGTGCCTGGTACAGAGGGGAAGAAGATAATAATAGCAAAGGCACGGAGAGAGGAGCTGCTTGCACTGAGCCTGGGGGAGGAGTGGAAGGCTAGAATGAGGAAGCTCCGGGAAGGAACAGCAAAGGTGATAGAGGCACCAAGGAAGGGTGCAGCCGCAAACAAGGGAGACAGCATGGGGAGTTGGCACAAGAGCTCACGGGGCTTCTGGCGTCATTCTGGGAAGTGAGGGTACCTCACACTGGAAATGGGAGGCCACAACTGCTGTTGAACTATTGCACACAGTCTTGTTGAATTCAGAGTTTACAGAGCGGAGCCTTGGAGAGAAATCCCATGGGGCAATGATCAGGGACAGCACAGGGTGTGGTGGAGACAGCCTGGGTACTCCGTAACTGCCGAGCTGATTCTCAGAGATTTCTAAGCTGCTCAAGGGGAGAGCTGAGGGTCTCCCCATGGGATTGAAATTCCACAGCTCGTTGGGTTAATAAGCAGCCTATTCTGTTTCCTCTGTCCATGTGCATCTTCAAGTGCCAGGGCATCAGGAGTCACTGGCACGTGTTGAATCTAGAGACTCGAAACTTGTCATTAAGACAGACTCGTCCTTTTAGATTTGACACACGTCCGAGTTTTCATTTTTCTCTTTTTTTCTTTTTGGCTTTTCCATGGTAAAGATAACTTAAGAGGCAAGTTAGAGGACTTCTATTTTTCTGTCATCTGGAACTTCTCTGTCTCGTTATGTGTGAAGTAGGCTAGAAAATGGAGGAACCTTTTCTTTTCTGGAAAAAATTCGTTCTTTTAAGGTTTGTTCCACTCCTCTCTCCTGCAGGTTCTGCTTTATTGACAGATTTTCCAGTTATTGAGCTCACTTCATCCTAAAGCCATCCTTGTTAATGGTGCTGGTTGGAGAGGTGCCCTTCAGCTTAGGAAGAATTTCTAATTGAGTCTGGCTTAAACTGATAAAGAAAAATAAGGAAGAGCTTTGCTCCAGCCCCATTGAGAGGGACCGTCATTTCAGCAAAGAGTTGGTTAAGAGTCCAAAAAGTAGCTATTCCATATTTATCTTTAGTATGCTCAGCTCCCAGCCAGGGCCAGGTTGCTCCAATAGCCATGGTAAGATGCCACAGTGAAGCAGTTTAGCGAAAGCTGACCAGAAGCCACCATCTCAGATTAAGGCAAACTAGCAACTGGCCATTCCCAGATGTCATGACATCTCAGAATGCCTGGGATCCACATGGCTTCTAGTTTTGCATTAAGGTGTACCTCCCTTACTCATGCCCTTCCTCAGGATCAATGTTTGTCATGTCACTCATTAGAGCACTTTAGACTTCTAAAAGACACGATCCCCTTCATTGGCTCTTTGTCACTCTGACATCACAGTCAACAATAAAGGGAACTGCAAGCTGGGGGTCATCTCATAGGTAAGAGGTGGCCAAACTGTTTTCGTTAAGGGTCTTATAGTCAATCCCTTAGGCTTTAAGAGCCATTGGGCAAAATCGAGGATATTGCATAGAGAATCATATGGTTAATGTGGGTACTTTGAAAATGTAAAAAGCATCTTTGTTTTTAGTTCCTGAGCCATCAAAAACTAAACAGCAGGCTGTATCTGCTCTGCTCTGCCCTTGATGATTGTTGGTCAGAATAGCTGAAGAGGGGCAGCTTGATGTATCGATTCTCACACGTCTTTCTGTATCTGTATCTGAGAACCTCTCCGCCTACCAAATCACATTTGTCATCACCTCAGAGCACGATTAAGGGGACAGGAACTAGGCCTGGGTGATAAGCCTGATTCACTCTTTTTTTTTTTTTTTTTTTTTTTTTTTTGCAACTCATTTGATTTCCCTCATAATTATGGAAGAGTTTAACCTCAGGTAATCCTTTTGTTTCTTTTTTTCTGTACTGAGGAATTGAACCCAGGTCCTCACTCATGCTTTCCAAAGTGCTCAACCCCTGAGCCCTACCCCCAGCCCATTTTTTATTTTTCATCTTGAGATAGGGGCTCACTAAGTTCAGCAGGCTGCCTCTGGCCTCAAACTTGAGATCCTCTTGCCTCTGCCTCCCAAGTCACTGGGATTAAAGGTACCCAGAAGATAATTAATTCTTAACTCAGAATGTGGTTGCAAAGATTAAAACAATTAGTTCAAACAAAAAATAGTAAACAGAAAGTACTGTCTAAAGGTGGTCTAGGCATTGGGTTGGTCATCAGGGAATGGCTGGTTCTGTGATGGCAGAAGGAACAGTGTGGGGACCCGGGTGGGGACAGAAGACTTCCCTGATGTGAGCCTCTTCTCTGAGCGAGCTTTGAGCCTGGTTGGAACTGCTCATCCCAGCATGGGCTGGGTGAGGAGAACCAGAGGGCGTGGGCAGGGATCAGCAGGGATCTGAGGGAAGACTCTAGATTTCTCTAGAGTTACCCAAAGGGGAAAAGAGGCCTCCCACAACAGGCTTGGGACCCTTCCTGGATGGTTTCTCAGATCTATCCATGCCCTTTCTGTCATCCCTGAGCTTGACATTTGGGCCATGATAATAGCTAAACTGAAATTAGGTTTTTACGTGTCTGCTGTGCCACCAGTGACTATAGTAAGTACTTTATGTCCAATTTAATCTTGATCACAATCTAGTGAGATTGGTAAAGTCCTAGTTATACAGAGATTTGAACCTGTATCAGCCCACCTCCAAAACTCATGATTTTTTTTTTTTTTTTGTACTACTGGACTCAATGTTACTGATATTTATTTGGGAAATAATCTCACAGAAGAAATAGATTTTGAGTCTGCTTTTCAATATAGGGAAACAAAACCCAGTGAAGTTTGTTTTGCTTTAGTGTTTATTTGTTTATATAACTTTTGTTCTGATCAGGCTACTGACTTCAGGGCCCACCATTGAAAAGACCAGGTGGCCTCCTTCCAGGTCACTGAGCCCAGGTGGCTCTTATAGAATATTTTGGCAGTAAGAATCAAATGGCTTCAAAAATGGGCCCCAAATGTTCTCTGAGAGGCTGGGGTTTAGCTCAGTTGCTAGAGTGCTGCTCTGTGCCCTTGGAGACCCTAAACTCAATCCCCAGGACCATAAAAAATGGGAGAAGGACCTGGCAGCCCACTCCCAAAACAATCAGCCACTAAAAATCCTATGAATAGCAAAGAAGCACAGACATAGTGCCGGGCCTAGTGCAGTGTGAGAGTGTTTCGTTCTGTTGTACATAGGGTTACCTTGAGTCAGACTTGACCCAATGGCACGTAACAACAACATCAACAATATTCTGTAACTCAGCAACTCCACAAAACCATACATGCACAAAAGTCCACCATCAAGGGTTACGGCTGGGTCTTTTTTTAAAGAATCAAACTAAAGGTCCAACCACTGAGGACCTTTTCAATAAATTTTCAATACATACATCCCTATATTTGAATTCCATTAAATCACATAAAATGTGGTAGTAAAAGAATCATGATATGGAAAGATGTACAGTCTTCCCTCAAAATCCAAAGGGGATTAGTTCCAGGACCCCCCACAGACTCCAAAATCCTTGGATCCTCAAGGCTTTTAAACAAAATGACGTAATACCTAGTCTACACATACCCTTTCATATGCATTAAATCACCTCTAGATTACTTACAAAACCTAACAAAATGTAAATGCTATTTAAATAGTTATTATTAACTATGTTATTTAGAGAAGAATGACAAGGAAAAAGGTCTGTACATGCTCAGTGCAGACGCAATTATTTTTCAAGTATTTTCAGTCCTCAGTTCCATTCTCAGTTGGCTGAATCATGGATGCAAAACCTAAGGGCACAGTATTAACAGATGGCTTTCCAAATACCACATAGGCTGTGCTTTCCTTTCCATTTATATATGTACATCATCGTGATCCAAGGTGTGAAATGTGTGTGGGGGGTCTTGTTAGGGCTACAGGTGATCTTAATTTCCTTACAGGGCAGTGTGTAAGACAGCAGTCAGATCTGCCTTGCTCCTGTTCAAATGTCAGTTTCACCTCTTACCAGCTCCATGACAAGGGAATGTTATTAGCTTGAGCAGTCACTGCCCATAATTGTGATTTGCATGTCCTTCCATATTCTTCTCCTGTGTCACTGCCAATGCTCCTAAAGGATTTAATTACCATACTACAAAGCATAAACCCCTTATGACTGGAACCACGCCTCACTTTCTTCATGTGTTAAATAGGAATCCTACTGATGCCTCTCTTAAAGGGCTTGTGGAGATTACATGAATTAACATAAGCTTGAGGAATAACAGGTTAGGTAACAGGAAGCCTGGCTAGCGTGATTCTCTGTATTATCTACTAGCTTGGGTGCAATGACCATGTATTACTGTTGTAACAAAAACACAATTGTGCTAAGCATTTTAAAGAGCAGATGTATCTGGGGTCTTGAGGCTGAAGATTCAAGATTAGGAAGCAACACCATGATGGGCGGAGGGTGGCATCTCCGCCACCTGTGAGCACTGAGACTGGTTTTGACTTGAGCTACTTTATTTGTTGACAAAGCAGTGGGAGTCACATGGGGATTGCTGAGATCACAGGCAAAACATTTGGAATGTCAAGGGAAGGGTGTCACCAGAGGTGCCCTGAGGAAAACCTTGTCAAACCCTCTGCAGTAGAAGCGGTAAGCCTCCTCACTTCTTCAAGTGGCAGGGCAGCGGCAGTGGCCTTCTGGGCTAAACATGAGCCTCGTGGGCACATAGACCAGCTGCCCACCTCACCTCTCACAAAGTCCAGCAGGCAGTTAATTGACATGGCTGTGTGTTTCTGAGTTTTTAAGACAGCCACGGGAAATAATTTTTTTGACCTTTGCAAAGAACAGCTGTAGAAATGACTGTGGAATTTCAATGAATGGCATCTCTATTTATGGACCTCTAAAAGGGAACCAAAATTAAATTCCTTTAGATGTTTTCTCTCCCATGTCTTCTGTATTGTTTGGTGAGCTCACTTTTATCCATGGAAGACCCCTAGGGCTCTACACTCTAGTTTTCTGTCCCCTTGGACTCTGACACTCTGTACTGGGTGGGGGTTGAGAAACTTCTCCATTCATACTTTGTCATGGTGTTAGAATATTGACATGTCTAAAGGAATGTGCCGGCCTACAGCTGTAGCCCTGTGGCATCTGATCCCATCAGATCTCGGAAGCTAAGCAGGGTCGGGCCTGGTTAGTACCTGGATGGGAGACCGCCTGGGAACACCAGAAGCTATAGGCTTGGGAGACAGACCTGGCAACCCCCTCCCAAAAATCAGTCTGCCATTGAAAACCCTATGAACAGCAGAGAAGCACTGACCATAGTGTTTCCCCTGTTGTATGTAGGGTCGCTATGAGTCGGTTACCAACTCAACAGCACCTAACAACAACAACAACAAAGGAATGTGCCTGCAGCGGTACCACCATGGCATCTAATCTCACCAGATCTTGGAAGCTAAGCAGGGTCGGGCCTGGTTAGTACTTGGATGGGAGACTGCCTGGGAACACCAGGTGCTGTGGACTTGGAAGACAGACCCAGCAACCCACTCCCAAAAATCAATCCACCATTGAAAACCCTGTGAACAGCAGAGAAGCACTGATAGTAGTGTTTTGCCTATCATACGTAGGGTCACTATGAGTTGGATACCGACTTGACGGCACCTAACAACAATAACAACACAACAAGATATCCTCACCCTAATCCCCATAACCCACAAATATGTTACTTTATAAGGCAGGTGAGACTTTGCAGATGTGATTAAGACAAAGATATTGAGATTCCAAAACTCTTCTGGATTGTCCACTTGGACCTGATGTAAACTCAGGGCCTGAACAAGGAGGAGGTGGGCTGGCTGAGGCTGGAGGAGGCTGCTCACTGGGAAGATGGAGGAAAGACCCACTATCCAAGGGGCATAGAAGCCTCTAGCATCTGGAGATGGCAGGAGATCCGTTCTCCTTGGAGCATTCCATAGGCATGCAGCTCTGTTGACACCCTGAATTTAGCCCAGTGAGATCCACTTTGGATTTCCAACCACCAGAGCTGTAAGATAATGGATTCATGTTGTCCCAAAGTTACTAAATGTGTGTCACTGAGCTATAGCAGCGATGGAAGCTGATACAACCTGGTCTGAACCATTTGGAGGGGCCAAAGAGACAGCACGAGCATTAAGTACCTATAAAGCTCTCAACCAAGAGTGTCAGTGCTGCCAGTGGGAAGATACCAAGATGACAGAGGCCTGTTCTAGCCAGAGGTGGAGTCCCCGCAACCAGACCTTCACAGGACATGTCTGTTGGCAGCCCAGGCACCCCTGGAAGGTTGGGTGGCTGCCATCTAACCCAACCAGTCCTCTCAAGTTGGCAAAAGGACACACACGTGCTCCTCCTGGGGTGACTTCCCTTTGGCTCTCATCAAGGGCACAGTGGGGCCTGTTGTTTTGTGGACATTAGCCGAACCTGGCCTCCCAGAGTCTACACAGAGAATGGAGATCTGTATTGTAGGGACTCAAAACACATTGCAAACGGTCACATCATCAGCTAAGTAAAAGGCAAGAGTGAAGCCTTAACTCATTTTGGTAACTACGGTAGGGTTGGGGCACCAGGCAGTGATCTCTAGCACCCTTGATTCCCCTCCCAAATTAGGATACCCTGGAAACACAGGCTGACGGGAGACTATGCCATGCGCTTCAGGCCTTGAGTCTGGGCCCAGATAAACTTGCTCATCCTTTAGGCCTGAATTGGAGGCACTGGGCCCCACTCTGTCCCTGTGGGACGGGACAGTGACACAAGGTATAGTCCACCCCAAGGAGCCTCTGTCCGGCAGAAGAGCAGGGAGAAAGAGTGAAGATGGAGGAGGAGAGGCAGGGAGTGGCAAGAGAGAGGACACGCTAGCTGGGAGCTGGCACACTGACCCGTCAGGTCCTCCATCCTTTACCTGGAGTGGAGAGGCAACAGCAAGCAGAGGCCAGCCCCAGCTCAAAAGCCACCTTCACATGGACAGCTTCATGCCAGGCATGCAGCTTGGCAAGGGACCTGGGCTGGAATTTCGTTCCCATTTGCTCTCTTGCCTGGGCCCGTGCCCTGGGGAAGAGCCCAGTGTGTATGTCTCTTAAGTCCCTCCACAAAAAAGCCTGAGGCTAGAAAAACAGAGGACTTCACCTACCCCTATTCTCTTCTAAGGGCCTGCTATGCAGCAAGTATTTTGGAGGGATTTCCTGAGCTTTATCCTGCTGGACAGGCAGTGGGGGCAGGAAGGCTCTGCTGATGACTTTGTTGTGGGGGTGAAAAACATGCCAGGTACTTGTGGCCTGGATTTAGCATGCTGGCTCTGGCAAGCCAGGACCTCCTGCAGGTGCTGGGCCCTTCCTGTATGCCCCATTCCTCCAACTGACATGGGGCAGTGGGAGATAACAGCCTCAGCTTCCACGCAAGACACCCAGAGCAAGTGGCTGGGGCCCTAACAGCATCTGGTGCCAGGGCACGCAGTGAGATTACCTGATCCCCGCTGGACGACAAGAGCAGTGCCTTCAAAGGATACTTTTAAGATAGCATTTGTTTATGGTGGTGGTTTTAAAAAATATGAAATATATTCATACAAGCAACCAATTAGTGTCCTGCCAAATAGGTCTCTTGGTGATATGTGAATGTAATTTTTAAAAGAAAAATCTGTCTCAAATGAAGCATCTAAATTTCCATCTTTATAATCTGCTTTCTCTATAGAAATGGTGAGGGCAACAGAGAGGAGACGACCGGCAATACAGGGAGCCAGTGCCTGACTGTAGTGGCCTCGCTTCGCACCAAGACAGCTAGGGAAGCCTGATCCTACCCCGCTCTAACACCAGGCTTGGACCTGAGTGTAGGTGGCCCTGGGTCTGCAATAAGCTTAGATCTTCCACTCACTATCCTCCCCCTACCGCCCCAGAGGAAACGAGAATTCCTTTCTAGTTCTAGCATGTGGGAGGTCTGGCGGGCATTAGCCTACAACAGAGGGTGACTCAGCCCACCTCTACCCTGGTGGCCTCCGGGCAACACTGTGACTCCTGACTTTGAAAGCCCAGTGGAAAAGCCTCAGCAGGGCAGACTCCCTACCCAGGATGCCCACAGCCAGCCTGACGATGACAGGAACCCGCCACCCGGGAGCACCCAAGGGAACACATTGGGTAGAATTCTGCCAAAAGAAAGCAGTTCTTGCTAGGTTGATGGCTTTATGGTAAACTCTCGTCCCAGGGTGATGATGTCAGGGAAATTGAAGAGCTCAAAAACTGCAGGCCTGCTAGGCTTGTTTAAAGCTGCCTCTGTTGCAGGCGTTACAGGTGCACTGTTGATTATCGTACTTTACCAGTCTGTGATGTATTGGTGTTACTCCATTTTACCCAGGAGAAGCTAAAGCTCAGAGAGGACAATGGCTTTCCCAAGTCTCCACGATGGTGGGTGGGGATGGGAGCTGGAACCCACACCCAGTACCACGAGCACAAAGAAGCTGCCACAGCAAACATGACTGAAATTATCTCAGGCCAAGACAGGCCATCAGGCCATGAAGGACTAGAACATCAAAGCAAAGGGAAGAGGTCACTGTCCTCTGGGCCCTTGCCCTGGTCTGGGTCTAGAGCAGGGGCTGGCAGAGTAGAAGGCAGAGCAAAGCTTTTCTGGATCCTCTCAGAGACGCAGAGCCACATGATACCAGTGGCCAGCCAGTTCGTGGGGAAGGGACAGGGGCTGCTGTGGATGCCGTGGTTCCTGGACCCAAATCCCCATAGGGAAGCCCAGCAGGTGTAGTGATTCCGTCCTCTACTCCTTGGCCTGAACTGCTGTCTGATGCATGCTGACTGTACCTCTGACCACTCTTTCCCCAACTCACCCAACATCCGGTGACATCAACATTCCCCTTTCCCTCGGAGATGACGCACTTCCTGATGTTGCATATTCTAGAAGCCAGCCTCCAAGTCAACCCTAATGATGCCCCCTCCTGTGTCTGCACTCTGTTATCTCCCACACTGAGTAGGGACGACTCCTATAGCCAACGGGATACAGCAGAACCTATGCCTGGGTTATTCTTGCTCTTTCCTGCTATTGGCAAAGCCCACTGCTGTGTTGCAAGTGCATGCAGAAATCCACATGGCTGGGCACTGGAGCCACCTCCCAGCAGCCAGTGCCTGTTTACCACACTGTGAGCTCTCTTGGAAGCTAATCTTCCAGTTGTGATCAAAACTTAAGGTAACTCAGCAGCTTGGGAGGCGGAGGCAGGAGGAGGAGGATCGCAAGTTCAAGACCAGAGGCAGTCTGCGTAACTTAGCGAAACCCTGTCTCAAAAAGAAAAAAAAAAAAAGGCTGGGGGCACAGCTCAGTGGCCCAGCACTTGCAAAGCATGCAGGCACGAGGCCCTGGGTTCAACCCCCAGTACCAAAAAAAAAAAAACTTAAGGCAACTCCAGCCTCGTCACCATCTAGACTGCTAACCCACAAGAGACCAAGTCACAGAACCACACAGCTGAGCAACTTCAAAATCAAAATCTCTGGCCGCCAGAAACTACAATCATAGAAAACATGATTTGCATGCTGTTCTTTCCACTGAAACCACTGCCCATATCTCTGTTGCCCTTCCAGAATTGTTCCAAGTACTCCTCCTCTGAGCAGCTTTCCCGGCCTGCCTTGGTGAACTCAATGCTTCCCACTTCATTTTCTCACTAGTATCTTTTATCCTCCTGTTCATGCCATTGTCCTGAGAAAAGACAGTGGTTCAATTCTAGTCTCTTTGTTGAGGCTGGGCTTCTTGAGAAAATTTGCAACAGATTCATCCTTCAGAAGAGAGATTGTTTCTAACAGAGGTTCAGAGGACAGTTGAATGAATGAAGAGTATGTAATAGAACCTAGGGAAGTTTAAAGAAAATGCATTTGAAGCTAGTAACACCTTCAAAGCATATCTGAGTTAAGACTCAGTCCTCTGAAGGAGTTTAGGCAGTGTTACCTAGTTTTAATCCCACTCTTAACACTGGAAACCTGATGATTCAGTCCTTCTTTGGAAGGGAAGCAGAGAGCCAAGGAACCATTTCCAAAGGCAATTGGAATATTTAACTTGGCTAGACTGCCAATTTCACGTGGCCCTCCCTGGGAGCACAGCTCTCTGAATTCCCCGATCTTGTCTAACGGCACATGCTCAGATGTCTTTGTTTATAAAAATTGGTCACCGAGGGTTTCAGCACTGTATGGATGGATGGAGGCAGTACTAGAAGGGTGAACCCTGTGCCTCACACATACCAGGCAAGTGCTCCCCCACAGAGCTGTAGCACAGCCCCTTCCCCACTTTGTATTTCGTTTTGAGACAGAGTCTCACCAAGTTGCGCAGGCTGCCTCTGGCCTTGAACTCACAATCTTCCTGCCTCAGCCTCTCTATTCTCTGGGATTACAGGTGTGTGCCATGGCACTCAGTTCATCACTTAATTTTAACATAATGTTTTGCTTAGAAAAGAAATGTACTAAATACATTTAATAAATATAGAGCCTACCGAATCGGTCAGCAAATCCTTCCGGTGCCCCTGGTTCAGTAAGTCCCTTATTGCAGTTGTGTGGGGAGAAGCAAGGAGATGAGGAGGAAAATTAGAGGTGGCTGGGCAACCCTCCAGCCCTGCTTGTGCAGTCCGGTCAGGATCACGGTGTGAGCTCCAACTCCTAGGCTTGACAGCAGAGCAGGGACTGCAGGTGGCCCATCCAGACCCCGAGGGCTGCCTACTCCCCAAGGCGTGGGGGTCTCGCTACCTGAAGCTATCAGCCAGGGCCTTCTCTGCCCACAGGAGTGGCTCATGGCACCAGGAGTAATCGCTCCAGGGCAGCTCCAAACTCTGAGGGTCAAGAGCTGGTGGATTGCCACCCCTTCCCCCCTGTATAGAACAGCTTGGAGAGGTTCTGCCCCATCTCCCCGAGGACCGCAGGGGTACTAGACACAAGGTGCACAGCCATAACCCGCTCACCGTCTCCCAGTGATGGGCTTTTTTCCCTTTCCTGTCTCACCTCTACGCACTCATGATGCTCCTGGGGACCCCTCCTGCACGAGCCATTGGCCCCCAAGTCTTTGTCTGGGGCCTGTTTTGGGAGAACAAAACAAAGACAGAGGCTCCTGGAGCCGCTCTGCCCACTTGTCCTCCCAGAAGGTGGCCCCAGGCAAGGACTGGGTGCCAGGTGCCATATTGGAGCCAGGTAGGAAGCCCCCGCTGACCTGCGTGCCTCTGTACTTTGCCTAACTGCTCGTGGGTAAAGCTAAGACCTTACACAGAAGTGTGTGTGCTATCATGGCCAGGTGCCCAGGTGGCTGCTCACTTATCTGAGTGCAGGTGAGTTCAAGGTGGCAGGCCCTATCAGAGAAGCCCTCTGCTCTCTGTTCTCATGCCCCCATTTTTAAATGTACTTATTGACTTGCTTGTGGTGCTGGAGGTTGAATCCAGGGCCTCACGCATGGTAGGCAGGGGCTTCATCTCTAAGATGCACCCTAGCCCCTTCTTATATTTTTTATTTATTTTTATTCATTTTTTTATTTTTTATTTGAAGTTCTGGAGAATTGAACCCAGGGCCTCACACATGCTTTTGCTGTGCTCTACCATTGAGCCACACTCCCGGCCAATTTTTAACTTTTTATTTTGAGACAGAGTCTTGCTAAATTATATAGACTGCCTCTGGCCATGCACTTGTGATCCTCTTGCCTCTGCCTCATGAATTGCTGGAATTACAGACATGGGCCACTCACTGCACCTGGCTCCTTTTTTAAAAATTTTATTTTGAGACAGGGTCTTGCTAAATTGTGCAAGTTGCCTCTAACCTCAAATTTGATCCTCCTGCTTCAGCCTCCTATGTAGCTGCAATTATAGACATGCGCCATAGCACCCAGCTCATGCCTCTATTTTGTGTATGTGTGAGTGTGCAAGATTTGATAAAACCAAAAATAGGAGTGGTTGATTTCAGTGTTTTCCATGATTAACTAAGGTATGCTTCTAAGCTGTATTGGTCGAGCAAATACAAAATGCACATCCCTATTTTAAAGCCAACAACCCGGACTTCCTTCACTCAGTCACTCCTTCCTTACCCCCAGTGATGCTCTCTGAATGGTGTAACCACTCTACCTGGGAGTTTCAAAGACACAGAAGTGACCCTGTATGGAAAAACGATATGCAGGACCAGGAACATGTGTCCAGAAAAGTAAGTGTGACTCAGAGGGCCACCAAAAATGGCCAGAGCTGGGATAATTTGAATTGAGGATTTGTGACACACGTGATCTTGGCGCAGTTACTCAGCATTGCCATGGTAGCACAAAAGCAGGCACAGACAAAGCATAAATGGATAAGCATGGCTGTATTTCAATAAAATTTTATTTACAAAAGCCGATGGTGGGACAGCTTTAGCCATAGGGCCATAGTTTGCTGATCATAATTTAGAAGGTAGGAAGAAGATTTTTGGAAAGAAAGGGGAGAAACATGTGATGGCAAAGAGTTGGAATTCATAGAGAATAAAGACAGCTTGATTTACAAAAAAGTCCCATTTTGTACTCATGTTCTGTCACACACTTGTAATCCTAGGATTTGGAAGGTAGAAGCAAGAGGATTGTGAGTTTGAGACCAGCCTGGGCTACATAGTGAGACTCTGTCTCAAAAAAAGAAGAAAATCTCTGTGTGTGGGGGGGGGGGGGGGGAAACAAATAATGCTAATAATAGGAACTAACTTCATTAAAGACTTACTATGAGCCAAACGGAGAAGGATGTGGCAACCCACTCCCAAGGCAATCCCGAAACAATCAGCCATTGAAAACCCTATGAGGGTCGCTAAGAGTCTAAATATTTTCCACAGGTTGTCATTTACTTCTTACTGTCTCCAAGTTTGTGGGACCCTGTTCTCTCCTTGGTACACTTGAGGAGATTAAGCTAAAGGAGAGAAGAATGTGTGGTCAAGATCACTCAGCTGGTAGGTGTCCAGGTGGCAGGACCCTGGACAGAGGACTAAGAGACTCAGACAGCAGAGCATCTCCTTTGTGTCTGGCATTAAGTCCACTTTAATGGACTTGTAGAAAGTGTGTTGGTTTGTTTTACAAGTGAGATTTATTTCTTGCCTCAGCCCAGAGCTCAGTGAGTGGATGCCTGAAATGTGTCGGATGGGTTTCTCCTGGGGCTGTTTTGTAAGAAATAAAAGAAAACGAGTGAGATATTTAAATTCTTCAGGGATATTGGTTTAGAACAGATAAAGTGAAGAACATTTTTTATTCATATTAGAGGTGATAGTTGGATGCGTGTAATTTTTTGTGCTCCGAGATGGAGAGAGAACAGCGCAGATCTTAGAACGTGAAATATGAATTTAGATGACATTTTGAGGAAACTGATAAACACACCATTCCACAATTGGACTTAACTTGCCTGTGAAAATCCTTTTGCAGCCCATAAATGATATGGTACAATTTGAAATTATAGAGATAAGTAAACCAAGTCTAGTGGAATATTAAAAATACACAACGCACCAATGAAAGAATAATTTTCCTCTGCAAAAGTTTCCATTTCTCAAAATGCTATCAGGTCCCTTGACAGCTAACAGGAGCCCTAAGAGTAAGGAAATGTTAGCTGCGAAGGGTTGAGATGGATGTGAGACGCTGCCTGGAATTCATCCACAGACAGAACAGCCCCAGAAGCCAAAACTGGAAGCTGACATCCTCTCCAGCTCAGCTCACACCTGGGGCCAGTCTGTCTGGTCTGAACTTGCCTTCCTCCACCCACGTTGGCAGATGGTTAGTTTGAAAAAGTGCTTGATGTGGGGGGTGGGCTTAGAAAAGGCAAATGCAGAGAACTGAGATAAGAGCGATTAAATATATTAAAAGGTTTTCAAAGAATCAATGATATACGTCAGTGTTTTCCAACATTTGAAATTTCTCCTGAAGTTTCCCCTCAAAAATTTTGGGAACTGAGAAGAGACTACCATTTTGTGAGTGTGTGTATGTGTTTGTGTGTGTGCGTTCATGCCAAGTAAAGACATTTGAAAAAGAACTGCCAACATCATTATTATCCTTATAACCATTATCTATCTTCTCATAAAAGAAAGGACTGTTGACACACAGCGACACACACACACACACACACACACACACACACACACACACACACACATAGAAGGAGGCAGGTCATAATCTCAGAGTGAAAAAAAATTGAATAACAAATTCATTATTCTTATCTTGATGACTGTAAAATTTCTAATACAGAAAAAAGTATCATATGTTAATGTCAAATATTAAGAACCACAGTTGTCATAGGAGAGTTAATGAAGAGCAAAAATAAAGTAAAAATTAAAAATGGAAGGAGTACAGGTAGGATAGTGGGAATTCCAACAGTTGGCACCAGCATGTTTAATAAGTAAGCCCAAGGTGAGACGTAGCACAGGACCTAGGCTCGGGGTCCATGGTTTCCAGCATTAGGGTATAGGCAGGCTGTCTAACTTCTTAGACTTTAAAAGAGGCTCATGAAGGCACCCACCTCTGGGGACTACCACCTAGTGAGTAGTTCCAGCACGCTGGAGCCCTCAGCCATGTTCCATAATAGCACTGGGAGCTCCTTTAAAAAAATAATAAAGAAGTACCCAGGGAAGGAGAGTGCTCCAGGCGAACCTTCCTAGGGACACTGATCTAGACCAGTGTTCCCAGTGTGGACCAGAAGCAGCTGCACCACGTGAGAACCTGTTCACAAGCACCCGCTCAGGCCCCACCCAGACCTCCTGCGTGAGAAGCATGGGGGTGGCTCCCCATCTGTGCTTTCAGCAAAGCTCCTAGACGATGCCAATCTGCACTACATTCTAAGAACCTCAGATCAACTCCAGCAAGCTTTTTATCCCAGAGCTCCAACAATCAGCTAAGTCCAGAATAGGTCTCATAGAAGAAAAGCCTAGGTCTCTGTGGGCTGAACCTCACTTTAAGCCCACAAATTATGCTGATAAACAATTCAGGGATCATCTTTGAGCCTATAATGCCCTCCAGGGAAGAAAGGAAATGGATTCTGGAATGAAGCGGGCTGAGTTGGACTTACTGTATTTCTGGCCTCCAAAGCAAATGAGTCAGGTCTGACTATGACCCAAATCACACAATCTCCGACTCAGACCCAGGGCATCCAGTGTCAGCTAGGGAGACTGGCAACATGGAAATGCTGTTGATCCCAGACTAACAGACCCCGCCATCACCGAGGCTTGACCCGTGGACGTGTGTGCCTGACAACTTCCTCAAAGGCACAAACTCCTTTGTCAGAGTCAGAGACAGACACCACCACACATCAGGTGCCATGTCAGCTTTCTGCCAGCCCTTCGGCATGGCCCGTGTTGCTGATAAAGACAAAATTATAGGGACATGAAGGAGAAAAGGGTACGAGAATACTTTGGGCCCAAACTTGTTTCTTTTGTCCAAGAGAGGCTGTCTGAGAGGTTAAAGGTTTGTCCCTGGATGCTGAAAGAATTGACAACGGAGTGAAAGGTTCTTGTGTGCCATGGAAGAGCTGACCCTCACCAGAGTGGGTCACTGATGCAGCAGGTATTGATTGTGTCCAGTGTGACAGGGGGCACCCCATGTGCTCCGTATCTACTTAGGTACACTCCCTCCTGACCACCACGCTGTGAGACAAATATCATTTCCCCTTTTGTGCTGGGTTAAGTAGGGTCCTCCCCAAATTCATGTTGACCGAGACCTGCAGAACACAATCTTTTCTGGAAATGGCACTTTTACAGATGGAGTTAATTTAAATGCAGCCATGCTAGATTGTTGTTGTTGTTGTTAGGTGCTGTCAAGTCAGTGTCCCACTCATAGCGACCCTACGTACAACAGGCAAAACACTATTGTCAGTGCTTCTCTGCTGTTCATAGGGTTTTCAATGGTAGATTGATTTTTGGGAGTGAGTTTCCGGGTCCTTCTCCCAAGCCTATAGCACCTGGTATTCCCAGGCAGTCTCCCATCCAAGTACTAACCAGGTCCGACCCTGCTTAGCTTCCGAGATCCGACGAGATCGGATGCCACAGGGCTATGGCTGCAGGCTATGCTGGATTAGGTGGACCTTAAATCCAACAACTGGTATCTTTAGAAGAGAAAAGAGACAGAGAAACAGGAGAGTACCGAGGGAAGACAGGGGGAGAGACTGCAGCAATGAAGGGTAAGAACCACATTGCTGGGCGTGGTGGCGCATGCCATGATGCATACCTGTGATCCCATAGACTCAGAAGGCTGAGGCAGGAGGATTGCAGGTTCAAGGCCAGAGGCCACTATGTAACTTAGATTGTGACTCAAAAATTAGAAAATGGACTAGGGGTAGATCTCAGTGGTGGAAGACTTGCAAAAATTATGTGTGAGGCCCTGGGTTCAATCCCCAAGAACCAAAAGAAAAAAAAATCACCTGCAGCCACCAGAGCTGGAAGTGGGGTCTGGGCAAGTGGCCCCTGGGAGCCACCATAGGAACCAGCCCCAAAGATGCCTTGACTTTGGGCATGTGGCCTCCAGACTGAAAAGGGACAGTTGCTATTTCAAGTGACCCAGTTGGTGGTCCTGTGCTTCAGCTACCACAGGAAATGGACAAACCCCCATTTAGAAAGGTAGAAATATCCATTGATATAGATTCTCTCCCACCCAGGCTCACAGAGGCAGCTCACAGCAAGTTAGATTCGGGGGATGCCAGGCATTGTGAATGTAGATCTGCTATCTCGACCCCGCTGTTGCATACAGGGTCCTCTGGGTTAGCTGGGGGACTGTTGGTAAGTCAGTCACTTCATGTTTCTGGCTTCTCTGCCTTCTGTGGAACTTTGTACGCAAGGACTTATGCCTCAGCTGGGTGCTTGGGTGGGAGTACTTTTATGACCTCTCCTAACTAACCCTGAGCCTCCTCGATTAGAATTCTGGAAACTTGGAAACAGCCTCTGCAGGATTCCTGTACACGGCATCTCCCGCTTAAGCCTTGCTCTTTCTGCAGCAACCTCAGAGTTACAGTCGGCTTATAGACTTAGGAGGAGTTAGTAAGCAGGACTAAACAGGACCGCTGCTCCTCTCACGTGGGGGCACGCAGGTCAGGGTGCCTCAACTGGAAGAGGCCTGTGATGGAGCAAAACTTTACACTGTGTTGTAATTTCCTTTAGTGCAAGCCACAAAAAGTTACCAGGTTAGACTCAACTGGGGTGAGTGACTAGAAAATTGCCCCAACTGTCAAAGTTTTCAAAATTAAAAGCAATGTAAAATGTCTCCAGTGCTTCAAATCTGTAGCTGTCACAACAGAGACAGTGCCAAAATGTAAGAACCTGAGTCTTCCTAAGCAGGAAAAAACAAAACAAATAAACAATAAACATTCCTTTTCCAAAAGCCACAATATTTGGTTGACTTCATAAAGGAATAAAAAGCCCAGCGAAGCATTCATTTTGTTTAGAAATAAAATAAAACCGTACGCTGCTTCTCCTGCTGTCTTCATGTAGTTTTCATTAGCATTACAAGATTGCCTGCATGTGTATCTATAGTGAAGCAGATAGGACAGAAATAGAAAAGAAATGGTGAGCCAATATTTGGGTGCCATAGTATCTTGTTACCAATGTTCTTTCTATTGGATTAGTTGTTTCCATTTCTGCTCCAACCTAGAAAATTAATTCAAAAATTGGTTGCAATGGTTTATTCAAAACCCGAGTTTTCCAAGTCCCCATTCAAGAGCATGTGGTGGGTTCTCAACTTTGCCATAAAAGCACATGACGTCAAGGGTTGTTCTCAGATGGCTCCTGGCATCTGTTGACTCAGATGGAGAGCAGTTTCCTCCAAGAATTTTGCCCTGTATAAAATGTTTCTTTCTATAGACGAAGAATGAATAGGCAGTATAATCTGGCCCTGAGACCGTGTGCCGAGCACAGCTCTGTTCTGAGGTCACTCCTCGCCAGAGTGGGGAGCACTCTGCGATCTTGACATCCTCAGCCAGATGTCCATGTCCTGTCTGTTAGTGAAACCGCATTAGTTTCTAGCACACAAAAACAGTGCCAACGTTGCAGTGAGCTAACGGGTCTGACAAAGTCAGGAAGCCAAGGATCTGGTTTTATTTCACACTTCTGAAATGGGACTAAACTCGGCAGAGAGCAGTTTGTGGGAAGCAGTTCCTCGGTGAGAGTTGTGGATGGCCTCAGAGGAGCAGCCCTGCCTCACTCCAGAAATGGGAGTCCAGCATAAGAACTCCTTCCTCAGGCTGAGTGTGGTGCCATCCAAACTGTCCTCCCTCTTCATTATAAAAGCGTCGACCAGGAGATCACTTTTAAGCACTTATACTTTTCTAGGCACAGGGTTTGAAAATGAAGGTATAGTGGCAAATCAGCCAACTGTAGCCTCTGTCACCATGGAATTTATAACTTAGTGGAGAAGACAGTACAAAAGGTATTGTGGATGCCCTGCCTGTTACCGAGGGCAGGTTTGGATGGACTTTGGGGTATATAACAGATGGGTGCAAGCTACAGAAAATCCTGCAGGAAGTGGTATTGCCTTTGGGACCTGAAGACTGTTCGTCAAGAAAGAAGCTGAAAGTGTGGTAGTAGGCGCAAAAGCATTGCGGGCAGATGTGCAAGTGACTATAAGAAGTTCCCGGCATATTTAGTGAACTAAAATCTAAATATGTTGACCATCACATGTTCTTGAATGTGAGTCTAGTAATTCTGGAAAAGGGGGGAAATCAGTGAGTTCCTACAACCTCTTGCTAGTTCCAGAAAGATCCTCTAGGGTTGTTGGTTATGGTAAGATTTTCCACTGGACATACAGTGACTCTGGGAGAGTTCAGGGCCAGGGGCAGCTTATACCGTTTGGAAGTCCTTACAGAACAGTTCAAGAGTGTATGCTGGCTAAGAGAGGCTTATTAATGGATCGCCAACCTACAACTGAAGTGCATCCATTTGTCAGAGCTGGGCTAGGTTATGCTGCAGTAACAAGTTAATTTTATTGGACATAACAAAACAAAGTTTCTTTCTTGCTCAAGCTACAAGTCCAGTTGGGTCTTTTGGGAAGCTCTGCTCCACATAGTCGTTAAGGGATCCAGGCTGGCAGAGGTTCTGCCAATTTGCACCATGAACCACAAATGGCCCCCTTTACAGCTATGGCAGAGGAAAAAAGCTCCAAGATGTTGGCTTTCAGGGTGAAGCTCCTAAATGCTTCCCCCTGAAAGCAATGCTTCCACCATTGGCTGAAACTAGCCATGTGGTCCCACCTGACTGCAAAGACAGTGACAAAAGTGAGATTTTACACAGATACCACCAGGAAGTTCCTCTGCATTGAGAGGCTTAAAGATGGGCCTAAAGAGAAAAAACTCCAAAAGACAGAATTATTAAGAGTCTAAAATAAGATGATTAGGAACAAAGTGAAATATGGTGAAGGAAATAGTTCATAGGCTTTCTTCTGACATTCCTAATCAGAACCAACATACCGAGTGCACTCACTAAATGCTAGGCATTGGGCTTTGTGTAGATTGTCCTGTTTAATTTTCACAACAACCCTCTGAAGTAGCTACAATTATTATTGCTACTGTACAGATAAGAAAACTGAGCCCTGGAGCATGAAGCAACCAACTCAGTCCAAACCCTACCGTTAACAACATTGGTGCTAGGATGTATCGATCCCAGGCAGCCAGTTCTCACAGATGCTGGATTTTACCATTGCTCTTCAGCTCTGGACTGGAAGCTTAGAATCTGGAGGGGTGGAGAATGGAGGTTTGAAGCACCTGGGACACCTTGGAAATCTGAGGTGCTTTAATTAGATTGTTGTTCACTGCCACCATGTCGGATCCGACTCATAGCCACCCTAAGTACAAGGGAAGGAAACTCTACCCATGACTGTGCCATGCACTCGATCTTTTTATGTTTAAGCTCATTGTTGCAGACACTGTGTTCCTTCTTTTAAGTCATGCCACATCAGCAAAAGGAGGTCCCAGGGGCTTTACTCCATTCCTGTCATTAAGGTTGACTCTACTCTGAGGAAGCAACTCTTCCTCAGTCATTTCCTGAATGCATTCCAGCCTGGGGGGCTCATTTTCAGGTTCTGTGTTTGACAGTGTTTCTCTGCTATTCATAGCATTCTCAATGGCTAATTGTTTTTGGAGTGGGCTGCTGGGTCCTTCTCCCTAGTCTGCCTTAGTTTGGAAGCTCAGCTGAAACCATGGGTGGTCCTGCTGGTATCTGAAATACTGGTGGCATAGCTTTCAGCACCACAGGAACATGCAGTCCCCAACAGCAGGACAAGCTGATAGACATGTGGAGGTTAATTAGATTAGGGAAAGTTACTTCCATTAGGGATGAAAGATGAAATGCCGGGTGTCCTGTTTCTACCCAACATGACTTGAGAGTATGTGGTCAGAAACGTGCATTTCCCAGGTAGGGCATCAGAGCACCCAAGAGGACACCAAAAGCCTTTCCAAAGTAAACTGCAGCATGTGAACCCAAGCAACCCCCAGTCAGAGCCCACAAAAGAACAACCAAGGGGCCTCAGTGACGGGCTGAGTCTGTAAAAAGAGCTAATGCTTCAGAAAACAAACCCTCCCGTGAAAATGACTTTTATATCACACTTTCACATTCCTCATTTGAAGTTATTTCAGTGAGCTAACAGAGAATTAGCCACTTTAACTATAATACCTTGAATAATAGACTAATCCAGTTAAAAGTTTATAGACCTTTTGATCAGGAGCCAGAGAAGCTGCCTAGAAAATGGATTAAAAGCTATTTCTAAAATGTCCAAACTAGCTGTTCAAAGAAAATTTTTTCTTTTTTTGGACTTGAAGTATTTGAGGCAAAGATAATGAAGGCTGATCAAGGGCCATTGTGGGGGGAGAGAAACAAAGAGGCCCCAATATAAGCAATATTATAGAAGGACAGTCCTCCAGATGGAAGGAGGTGGGGGAAAGAGCAATTTTTAAAAACATACATGGAACTTAGCCTTTAGAGGGTTTGTTAGAGCCAAGGACCAATGAAGAATTATAGGTTATCAAAAAGGAGATGTGAAGTCCTTTACTGACAATGTCAAGCTTGAAAAATATATGAAAAAAATTCAGTGAGAATAGGCAGAATACAAAAATGGAAGTCCTGAAAAAGGGTGAAGGCCTTGGGGCTTAGGGTAGGTAGGTCAACATATGTTGTTGTTGTTAGGTGCCGTCGAGTCGAATCCAACTCCTGGCGACCCTATGTACAGCAGATCGAAACACTTGCCGATTCTGTGCCAGGCAAACCATCTTATTTATGTTTAAGCCCATTGTTGCAGACACTGTGTTAATCCATCTGATGGAAGGTTTTCCTCTTTTCCGTTGACCTGCCACTCTTCCACACATGATGTCCTTCTCCAAGGATTGTTCTCTCCTGACTACATGTCTGAAATATGTAAGACGCAGTCTGGCCATTCTTGCTTTCAAGGAGCACTCCAATTGTACCTCTTCTAGGACAGATCTGTTGGTTCTTTTGGCAGTCCATGGTATATTCAATAGACGTCTCCAGCACCACAATTCAAAAGCATCAATTCTTTTTCTGTCTCTCTTGTTCAATGTCCAGCTTTCACAACCATATGATGCGACTGAAAATACCATGGCATGAGTCAGACGCACCTTCGTCTTCCATGTGACATCT
>VMDO01019040.1:0-40702 GCA_007922755.1 Pedetes capensis | reverse complement strand
AGAGGGGTGTCTATTTTATTAAACTTTTCAAAGAACCAGCTCTTAGTCTTATTAATTTTTTGAATTATCTCTTTAGATTCTAATTGAGATATTTCTCCCTTTATTTTTGTAATTTCCCTCTGTATGTTCCATTTAGGGTTTTTTTTTGTTGGATTTCTAGTGTCTTAAGCTGTGTCAATAGGTCATTTATTTGTCTCATCTTTATTTTATTGATGAAGGCACTTAATGCTATAAACTTCCCTCTTAAAATTGCCTTTGCTGTATCCCATATGTTTTGGTATGATGTGTTTTCATCATCATTTGATTGTAGGAATTTTTTAAATTCCAGTTTGATTTCATCAACAATCCATGGGTCATTCAGTGGTGAATTATTCAGTCTCCATAAGTTTGTAAAGTTTCTGGACTTATTCATGCTCTTGAGCTCCAATTTTATCGCATTATGATCTGATAAGGGACATGAAATTATTTCTATTTTCTTGTATTTGTTGAGGGAGTTCTTATGGACTAGCATATGATCTATTTTAGAAAACGTACCATGTCGAGCTGAGAAGAATGTGTATTCCTCATCATGTGGATGAAATATTCTGTATATATCTGTAAGATCCATCTGGTTTAGGGTGGAGATTAGATTTGACGTTTCTCTGTTGATTTTTTGTTTTGATGACCTGTCTCTTGACACAAGTGGTGTATTGAAGTCCCCCATTATTATTGATTCTGGACCAATAAAGTTCTTTATATTCCATAAGTTTTGTCTTATAAAGCTAGGAGCTCCTATGTTTGGGGCATAGATATTAAGGAGCGTTATTGATTCTTGATTGATTGTTCCTTGTATTAAAATGTAGTAAGCATCCTTATCTCTTCTAATTAGTTTTGGAGTGAAATTTAATCTATCTGAAATTAAAATTGCCACACCTGCTTTCTTTTGTTCCCCCCCTGCTAGGTATACATTTTTCCAGCCCTTAACTCTCAGTTTATTCCTGTCTTTGTGAGTTAGATGAGTTTCTTGAATACCACATATTGATGGTTTGTGTTTTTTCATCCAATTAGCTAATCTCTGTCTCTTAATTGGTGAGTTAAGACCATTTACATTAATAGAGATATTGAGGAGGATTTATTGTCATTTATCCAATCATTACCTGTTACTGATTTATGATTCATGTTTGCTTTGGACCTTTCTTGTGTTGGACTCATCTCAGTTAACTGGTTCTTTGATTTCCTTTGTAGGGTTGTCTTAACTCTCCTGGATGTGGTAATTGATTTATTATCCTCTCTAGTGCTGGTTTGGTGGTTGCATATCGTTTAAAAACTTCAATGTCATTAAATGTCTTATATTCCTTATCTATTATCAACGATAATTTTGCTGGATATATTAGTCTAGGCTGGAGATTGTTTTTTCTTAATATTTGAATCACGTGTGACCATTCCTTTCTAGCTTTCAATGTTGATATGGAAAAGTCTGCAGTAATTTTTATTGACTGTTTTTTATAAGTAATAAAGGGCTTCTGTCTTGCTGCTTGCAGGATAGTGTCTCTGGTCTCTAACGATAGGAATCAAGCCACAACGTGTCTCGAGGATGATCTATTTAAGTCAGCCTTCATGGCAGTTCGGAAAGTCTCAGTGGTGTATATATCCATTTCCTGTGCTATCTTTGGGAAATTTTCCTTGAGGATATCATTTACTAGGTTGTGGAGGCCTCCAGTGATTCTTTCTTCTTGTTCAGGAATACCCATAATTCTTATATTTCTTTTTTTCACTCTATCTGAGTTCTCTTGGAAATCTTTTTTTAAAACTTTTATCATTGACTCCATTTCTAATTGCTTGCGCTTCAGCTCGTTTATGTCATCTTCTGCTCAGAGATCCCTTGCTCTGATTCATCCAGTCTTGAAGAGAAGGATTCTTTAGCCGTGTTCAATTCTGATAATTTGGATTGAGTATCAAGGAAAGTGGCTTGATTTTTCTTAATCATTTCTAACTGGGATGACAGAGCAGCTTCCAAATTAGAAAACTTCCTTTCAATTATCTCCAGTGTATTTTTAGTATTTGTCTTTATTTCTCTTAGCATGCTTATAACCATGACCCTGAACTCTGACCAGAGATCTCTAAGAATTGTGAGTCATTGGAATAATCTGTTGGGGGTTTTTGATCTGTGGAGCCTTCAGCTCCATCCTGTGGTAGGCTTGGGAGGACCTGGCAACCCACTCCCAAAAATCCATCCACCATTGAAAATCCTATGAATAGCAGAGGAGCACTGACAAAGAATTTTGCCTGTTTTATGTAGGGTCACTATGAGTAGATACTAACTCAACGGCACCCAACAACAACAACAACAATTATGTGGATCCACAAATATAGGAGCTCTTTCCATTTTCTAGTGTCTTCTTCAATTTCTTTCCTCAGTGTTTTATAGTTTTCATTGTAAATGTCTGTCCTAACCTTGGTTAGGTTTATTTCTAGTTTTTTTTTTTGGGGGGTATTATGATTGGCGGAATTTTCCTGGTTTCTTTCTCAGTGAGTTCATTATTGGTATCTAGAAATGCTACTGATATTTGTATGTTGATTTTGTATCCCAATATGTTGGTGAAATTGTTTGTTAGAACTGAGAATCTTTTGGTAGAGTCTTTGGGTTCTTAAAGTATAGGATCATATCATGTGAAAACAGGGATGATGTGGCTTTTTTCTTTACTATTGGTATTCTTTTTATTTCTTTCTCTTGTCTTATTGCTCGAAGAATTCGAGTACTGTATTGAGTAAGAGTGGTAAGAATGGACTCCCCTGTCTTGCTCCTGATTTTATGCAGGATGCTTTGATTTATTTTCCTCATTCATGACCCTTACTATGTTGAGGCATGAATGAGCCTTCTTTTCCTCATTTATTGAGGCCATTTATCATTAAGAGATGTTGGATTTCTTCAATGGCTTTTTCTGCATCCTTTGATATCATTACATGATTTTTGTCTTAGATTCTACTTATGAGCTGTGTTATGTTTATTGATTTGCATATATTGAACCATCCTTGTATCCCTGGAATGAAATAAACTTGATCATGGTGTTCTTTTCAATATGTTGTTGAATTCAGTTTGCAAGTATTTTATCGAAGGTTAATTGTGTCTGTGTTCATTTAGGAAATTGGTGCATTGTTTTCTTTTTTGTTGTGTCTTTATCCATTAGGTATCAAAGTAATACTGGCTTAGTAAAATGAATTGGAAAACATTCCTCCTTTTTTTTATTTTATGGACTAGTTTGAGGAGTACTTGTGTTATTTATTTAAAGGCCTAAACAAATTCAGCAGTGGATCCATCTGGTCCTGGGCATTTCTTTTTTGGGGAGACTTTTTAGTACTACTTTAATCGCATTGCTTGTTATTTATCTGTTTAGATTTTTTTATATCTTCTTGGTTCAATTTTAGTAGGTCCTATGTGTCTAGAACTTTATCCATTTCTTCCTGATTTTTCAACTAATTGTAATGTAAGTTTTCAAAATATTCCCTGATACTCCTCTGGATTACAATGGTATCTGTTGTAGTATTCCCCTTTTTTACCTCTAATTTTATTAATTTGAGTCTTTTTTCTCTTTTTATTTTCTGTTTAGTTTAGTTAAAGGTTTTAAAATCTTGTTTAACCTGTTAAAGAACCAACTCTTGTTTCATTGATCTTTTGTATTATTCTCTTATTAGGGGGCAGTAATGGAGGGCTGAACCTAGGGCTTCATACATGCTAGGCAAGTGGTCTACCATTAAGCTGTACCCCTAAAACCCTTTTTTTCTTTTTTCTTTGGAGACCAGGTCTTGCTAAGTCATACAGGATGTCTCTAGCCTCAAACTCACAATCCATCTGCCTCAACCTCCTGAGTTGCTTGGATTACAGGCACGAGACACTATACCTGGCCCCTATATTATTCTTTTTGTCTCCATTTCATTAATTTCAGCTCTGATCTATATTAGTTCTTTCCTTCTACTAATTTTGGGTTTAGGTTCTGCTTGTTTTTCTAAGACCTTGAGGTACATCATTTAGTTATTGATTTGACATCTTTCTGATTTTTTGTTCCAGTGATGGGGATTAAAGTTAGGCCCTCACATATGCTTGGTAAACACTTTTCCACTGAGCTACATTCCCAGCCATCTCTGGTTTTTTAATGTAGGAACTCATAGCTAGAAACTTACCTCTATCTTAGAACTGCCATTACTCTATCCCACATGATCTGGTAAATTGTGTTTTTATTTTCATTTGATTCTAGGGGTTTAAAAATTTCTTCCTTCCTTCCTTCCTTCCTCCCTTCCTTCCTCCTTCTCTCTTTTCTCCCTCTCTCTCTTTTACTTTTCTTTTTTCTTTTCTTCCTCCCTCTCTCCATCCCTCCTTCCCCTTTCTCCTCTCCTCTCTTTTCTTTCCTTTCCTTTCCTTTCCTTTCTTTTCTTTTTGCTTTCTTTCCTCCAACTTGTGGTCCTCCCACCTCACTCTCCCAAGTGCTGGGATTTCAATCATGTGCCACCATGCCCAGGCCCCCTGATTTCTTCAATGATCTACTGATTATTCAAAAGTGCATTGTTTAGTCTTCATGTCTTTATTTCTTTTCTACAGTTTCTTTGTTGTTGATTTCTGCCTTTATTCCATTGTGATCTGATAAAATACAAGAGATTCTTTCTTCTTTTTGTATTTGTGAAGACTTGCTTTATGGTCTAAAATATAATTTATTTTGGAGAAGGTTCCATGGGTTACCAAGAAAAAGGTATATTTTGTTGTTGTTGGACAGAATATTTTATAGATATATGTTAAATGCATTTGGCCTATGGTACAGTTTAATTTAGAAGGTTCTTTATTGATATTTTGTGGTGGTGACCTATCTATTGATGTTAGTGCGTATCAAAGTCACCTAGTATTATTGTACCTGGACCTTCATGTCCTTTTATGTCCAATAGTGTTTGTTTGATTAAATTGGGTACATTAATGTTTGCTTCATATAGATTTATAATAGTTTCAGCTTATTGATGGATTATTTCCTTTATTAGTATATGGTAACCTCTTTTATCTTTTCTGACTAACTTTGACTTGAGATATGCTCTGGCAGATGAGAACATATCTAATCCTACTTACTTTTGGGTTCCATTTGTTTAGAATAGTAATTCCATCATTTCATTTTCAGTTTGGGTATATCTTTGCCAATGAAGTGAGTTTCTTGCAGACAGTGAATAGTTGGCTCTTTTTTTTTTTTTGGATCTTGTTTTTTAATCCAATCAGCCAATCTATGTCTTCTAATTAGAGAGTTAAGGCCATTTACATTCAGGATTATTATTGAATGGTCTGAACTAATTTCTATATTTTTATGTTCCTTTTTTCTGGTGGCTTTGAATATTCTTTTGTGTTCTTTGTTTTCCCCTTACTCATCTGAGAGGTTTGCTGGCTTACTAAGTTAATCATGTTTGGTTCTTTCCCAATGCTCATTTGTTTATTTATTCTTCCAGTGAAGTTTATTCAAGTTCTTGTGATTATGTATATCTTTTTTCATCTTTTTCCTTTCTTTTCATCTGGTCCATTGGTGATACTTTTATGCGTTTATTAGATTTATTGAGCTTTACATTTCCAAAATTTTTGTTTTGTTTTCAGAGTCTCTATCTTTTTGCTGAATTTCCTGCCCAAATCTTTTATTATCTTCTTTATATCATTGCGCTGCTCACTTTTATCTTCCTTGAAGTCACTGAATTTTTTTTTTTTTTTTTTTTTTTTTTTTTTTTTTTTTTTTTTTTTTTTTTTTTTTTTTTTTTTTTTTTTTTTTTTTTTTTTTTTTTTTTTTTTTTTTTTTTTTTTTTTTTTTTTTTTTTTTTTTGGTACTGGGGGTTGAACCCAGGGCCTCGCGCTTGCATGCTCTGCAAGTGCTGGACTACTGAGCTGCACCCCCAGCCCTTTTTTTTTCTTTTTTACTTTTTGAGACAGGGTTTTGCTAAGTTACACAGACTGCCTCTGGTCTCGAACTTGCAATCCTCCTGTCTCCACCTCCTGAGCCACTGGGATTATAGCATGCGTCACCACGCCTGGCTCATCACTGATTATTTTTAAAGTTAGATTTTTGAATTTTATCTCTCACAGTTCATCTGCTTTGATACCTTTGGATTCAGTTATTAAGGCAGTATGAACTTATGGAAGAGTTATGTTGCCTTGATTTTTCATACTTTTTATATTTCTATGTTGCAATTTGAGTATCTTGTGGGATGAGTATCTCTTCCACTTTTATATGAAGATTTTCTTGGTAAGCAGCCTTCTCTAAAGGGCCCAGTTTTCGATATGATTTTGGGGAAAAAAATCCCTGCAGTAACAATAACAACACCAAAACAAACTAGATATATAAATATAATACATGACAATTATGAATGCTCCTTGCTCCGCAGTAGCTATGGAAAAGAAATGGGCAAACATATGTAGGTTAAACCAAAAAGTCACCTAGTATTATTGTTATATATATGTGTGTACATACATGTATACATATATATGTATATGCATATATATATGCATATATATACACACCATATTACCCTTTTTTATAATTTATATGTGTATATGTATATATTTTTGTTGTTGTTGTTGTTAGGTGCTGTTGAGTTGGCCCAACTCATAGCAACCCTATGTACAACAGAAAAAACACTCCCTGACACTGTGCCATGCCAAACACTATTGTCAGTGCTTCTCTGCTATTCATAAGGTTTTTTTTTTATTTCTTCCCCTTTATTGATAAATGTCGGTAATGTGCGGAGTAATACAGCATTTGCTAATTCCATCGTGCAACTTATTACATCACTTTTGGTTACATTTTCATCAACTTACAAAGTTTATGGAAACTTTTGGTTAATATGTAGTAAAACTTGTATTAATTTATGGGTTATATCCCCCTATTTTCCCATGTACTCATGAAGTTGCATCATTTACATTGAGAGTATCCTTTCCCCCTTCAACCCTTTACACTGTTTCTCTTCCCCTTCTCACCTTCCACAACTTTCACTTCCCTCTGATAGTCCCCTCCCTACTTCTTTCTACTCTGCTTATATTTTTCCTTCTCAGCTAAGCTTAATAGTTCATTTTTACATGTCTACATATGTATAGTTCTTTCCTTCCTTTAAGTAAGATTCAGCTCCCACATATGAGTGATAACTTAAGGTGTTTCTCTATTTTTTCTTTACTGGAAATTTTTAATTGTTTTGGAAAGTGGTTGCTAGGTCCTTCTCCCAAGCCTACAACATCTGGTATTCCCAGGCAGTCTCCCATCCAAATCGGACACCACAATGCTATGGCTGCAGGCTTTTCTTTCTCTTCTCTTCTCTTCTCCTTTCTTTTCTTTTTAAAATTTTTTTTTTTGGTACTGAGTGGGTGAACCCAGAGCTTCACACATACTTTTTGCACTGGCTCTGCCACTGAGCTGTATCACTAACTCCTTTTTTATTTTTCACCTTGAGACAGGGTCTAAGTTATGCAAGGTGCTTCTGGCCTTGAACCTGAGATCCTGCAGCCTCTATCTCCCAAAATACTGGGATTGCAGGCATGTGCCACTGCAGCTGGTGATAATTTGTGTATCTTAAAACTTAATAGATACTGGTCAGTTTATTTGTGTAAAAATTATATTAATTTTCACTCTTATTTAACCCCATGAACAATAAGTTGACTTTTTTTGTGTGCTAGGAATTGAGTACAGGACTTCAAGCATGCTAAGCATATGCTGTACTACTGAGATACACCCCCCCCCAGCTAAACTGATTTCTAAATTTAGTCAAGTAGGTAGATTACAAAATCATCTCATTATTTTAATCAACATTTTCCTATTAATGAAGTTAAGCTTATTTTAAAATATTGACTGTATAATAACATAAATGTACTTACTTCACTACTGACTTGTATACTTAAAAAGGGTTAGAATAGCAAATTTTATATTCTGTGTACTTTACCACAATAAAAATTATAAAAATTTGAATGCTGATTAAAAACTACTCTAACATACTGTCGTTGATTTATATTGTTGTACAGTCATCACTTCCATCCAACTCCAGAACTTTTTCATCTTCCAAGTAAAACTCTATATACCTATCAACAATAACTTCCCATTCTCTTGTCTTCCCAGTTCCTAGAAACCACCATTCTCCTTTCTGTCTCTATGTATTTGATTACTATATCTATCTCATTTAAATGGTGTTGCATGATGCCTGTCCATCTGTGATTGATTTATTACACCTGGGATTATATCTTTAAGGTTTATTCATGTGTAGCATTTGTCAGAATTTTGTACCTTTTGATCCATATTTTGTTCATGCGTTCATCTACTGATGACACTTGAGATGTTTCTACCCTTTGGATATTGTGAACAATGGTGGTGTAAATATGAATGTACAAATACCCATTCAAATCTCTACCTTTAATTTCTTTAAGTATATATCGTGATCTGAAATTGTGAAATTATATGCCAAGTCTATGTTTAATTTGTTTAGGAACTGAAATATTGTCTTCTTCACCAGCAAAGTACTTTGGTTTCAGTTTTCCATATCTTCTACAATAATTGTTCTTTGACATTTCCTTCTTTTTCTCCCTCCATTCTTTCCTTCCCTCTCACTCCTTTCCATCCTTCTCTTTCTTTTTTTGATAACAGCCATCTTAATGGTCAGAACATGACATCTCATTATATTTACTTCTTGATTAATTATAGTCTCAGGGTTTGAACCCAGGGTTCCATGCATGCTAGACAAGTGCTCTACCATGGAGCTATATCTCTAGCCCTTCATTGTGATTTTTGATCAGCATTTCTATATACCAAGTGTAGTGATTGGTTGTGAGATAAATGGCAAGTAATTTTTTTAAACTCAAAAGTACTAATGTTTATAAATGGTTTACTTAAAAAGAACTAGAGTGGAGTTAAGATTATTTATTTAATAACATCAGCTTCACCTATGTGCATTCTGCTCTGCTTTCCTCAATTAGAAAGTTAAGAGTAGAAGTATATTTTGTGTGCCAGGAATTAAGTGTAATTTATATAGTCAGTAATCTAAGCATGTCCATTGCATGTGCATGTGAATATTTGGCAGATGTTAGTAAAGAAATAAAACATGGCCCCTTATAACCTATTGAATGTTTACAGATATAATGAATATTTTTTATGAGCAATGTTGTTAGAGAACTTTGATGTAATAAAATAGCCAATTATTTTCAAGACCTCGCAATACATTTATTCTAGACACAGCCTTTATACTCATTCTCAGATACATTGAGAAGACTTTCCTTCTTCTGAAGGAGACACTTTGTTCCTAATGCTGTTATCTTTGCTGGTTCCTTTGCTTTCTGGAATCTGAGTCAAAGCCCTAAATCCATCTGGCATTTACAACCCAGATGCTGAATCCTCCTGCAGGAAGAGCGTCTTTACTTCCACACTTGGATACAATCCACTCAAGTAATGGGATCCAGCCTTCTGGGTAAGTTCTAAGAGGTTGATAGTGAGTTCTGAGTGGACTGTGATCAAGTAGTACTGGGGATAATTGGGAACTGGGCAAGTAAATCCTCTCTTTTCCCTTCCCTGGACTGCCCTCACATGGTTTCTTGGGCAAATTACAGGGAAGTCCCTGGGCCAAATGAATATGACTGCTGACTGACCCATTGTGTTTGCAGATTTTTGTGAGATGGTTGGTGGCCAGGAATGTTGTATTAGTTCCTTTTACCATTGTGACCAAATACCTGACATAAGCAATTTAAAGGAAGAAGTCATTTACTTTGCTCACAGTTTCAGAGGGTTCAGTCTGTGGTGGCTGGGAAAGCATAGCAGAGCAGCTCCCATATGGCAGAGACAAAGTAGAGAGACAGTCAGGGGCCAGGAATAAAATACACCCTGGGACCTGCCCCTACTCACCTACTTCTTCCAGCTAGGACTTGCCTACCAAAGGTTCCACACCCTCCCAAAATAGTGGCACTAGCTGGGGACCAAGTGTATAATATGTGAGTCTGAGGGCAACACTTCATATTCAAAACCATAAGAAATGTGGCCCCAGCATCACAACACTTCACATCTTTCTCCCTTTCCTTCCTTCTCACCTAAGCCATTGTGGTTCTGCATTTTCCAAATAAAGTATCAGGATTTTAATTTTTACCTCAAATTCTGCCTCCTAGAGGATTTGGGCTAAGACATTGCTCAATATATATTTTGTGATGAATTGTCCTGAACTAGCAGTTCCTTTAACTATGGATAATTATAAGGTAGTAAATATTGGTATTTCTAAGAATGTCTTTAAAAAACCCCATTCATATTAAGGGCATACTTCTCCTTTGTATTAAGCTGTTATTATTGAAATTCACTGAAAAATTTTTATTAAAAAAGTAAAACCAGTTGTGGTGGTATGCACCTTTCATCTCAGCCACTTGGGAGGCTGAGGAAGGAGGATCAATTGAGCCTATGAGTTTCAATGCAGTCTGGGCAACATTGTGATATCTCATCTCTTAAAAAAATATTACCACTCTCTCATCATATATGATTATATTTTACTGATCATATATATAAAATGCATGTTCATTGCATAAATATCAGAAAATAAAATAAGCAAGAGACAAGAGTAATCACAAAGCAGCCACTTTTCTATATGTGTGTGTATGTGTATATGTGTATATATGTATATTTTTTAATTTAAATTTTTTTTAATTTTTAATTTTTAATTTTTAATTTTTTTTTACAAAAGCGGGACCAAACAATTCTGTTTTGAAATGAGCATTTCATACTTAACTTTCTGAGGACTCAGGTTTAATCCCCAGCACTGCAAAAATGGGAGAAAGATGTGGCAATCCTCTTCTAAAATAATCCTGAAACACCCAGCCATTGAAAACCCTATGAGGGTTGCTATGAGTTGGACACGACTCTAGGGCACCTAACAACAACAACAACATATTCTGATTATATTTCCACGTCATTAGTTCAACATCATTTCTTTGGTTGCATAGTATTTCATGATTGGTATTGTATAATCTAATATTTTAAGTAGAATGTTATGAGAATCAAATAGAAGATAATATATTTAATGTTTTTAGTAAACTGTAGAACTTGACACTAATGTGGATAATAACAATTATTTTTACTTCCTGAATCAGAAATTTGAAAACATTTTGTTTGTGGTTATGTTTTTTTTTTTTTTTTTATCTGTCATTTTAGCCTTAATCTTTCCTGAGTTGTCTATTCAGAAAAAGCTTAAGATAATAGTAATTGAAATTAGTGAAAGTTTTCCTGCTGCAGGGCATGGGATTTGGATTCTGCTGCCCAGAAGAAAATGCATGAAGGATATTATGTGAATTTAAATCATCTTATCTCTTTGGAAGGCTGGCAAAGCTGATTAATAAATGAGCTTACTTTGGGTGACTTCTTTATGCATGCTCATCTTTTTACATTCCTAACAAGAAATGCATGGCCACTGCATATTATTAGGGAGCAAATGTGTAGCATAATTTAAGATATGTCAGCCTTTTCTGACACTGCCTAATGACTTTTACAGTGCAAAGAATAATGTCACCTGGCGGGGCTGTATTAACAAGCAATTTCTTTATCAATAATAGATAGAACTAGTCAGTGTCAATGTCCAAATTGTTAGGTAAATTGGGCACAAGTCCCTAGTGGTCACTGTTGTTTCTCCAGGATCATCAGGGAAGGGTTTTATGTACTGGATGACCAGAAAGTAAGGTGAGTACTTTATGAGTATTTCATAGGGCACCAGTCTCTAACCTTTTTGGCACCAGGGACTGGTTTCATAGAAGACAATTTTTCCATGGATGGCAGGATGGGAAGTAGTGGTTTGGGGATGATTTAAAGTGGTAATGCAAATGGTGGGGAGCAGCTGTAAATGCAGATGAAGCTTCGCTTGCTTGCCTGTTGCCCATTGTGCAGCCTGGTTCCTAATAGGCTGTGGACCAGAACCAATCTGTGGTGTAGGGGTTGGGGACTTCTGTCCTAAGTGATAGTCTTTGCCTAACAGCTCCAATTTGAATAGGAACTGGTAGAATTTGGTTAAAGAAGTTCTTTAGTTAAAGAGCAGTTAAACATTCACATCTTTACATTACTCAGAATGTGGCTAAGGCATACATGCAGCTAAATAATAGAAGACACTGCTTTCTTTGGCAGGTTTTTAGGTGTTCATGATAAGTTAAGACATTTTTAACTTTGAAGATCTTCTGACAATTTTTCCTGGGTAAGAAAATCTCAGTGAAGGGAACAAAATATTCTCCTCCAGAGTAAACACTTCTGAATTTGGCCCAATGAAAGTGTGGATTGGTCTGTAGCAAAGCATTTTTTCTTTCCTTCTTTCTCTTTTTTTTAGACAAGGTTAATAACGATTAATGTTTTATTTATAATATTAGCTAGAGAAAATGCAAAGCTGTTGCTTCAGAAATCTGCCTAAGGAATCAAAGACAATAGTTTTTTTTTTTTTTTCTGGCAAAGATACTTTTCCTGGTTGTAACTGAAGGAGGCTTAGAAACACCCCTGCTAGGCTTTGGGCCTTCTTTACTTTCCAAGATGCTGGGGGAACATTGCTTAGCCACCTGTTACCTCCTCTCCTTCCAGACTTCGTTAGATGACATGTTGGAGAAATAAATGTTAAACTGCAATTAAATTATTAGAAATGTTAAAAAAAAAGCATTTACAGTATTCCCCTGGGCAACTTGCAGTGTGGTAATAAAGCAAGCAAAGCATGAGGCTGACACAAATCGTTTAAACATTTTTAGTAGTGATGTTTAGAGTTTGGTTTCTATGCTTGTCAAACACAAATGTACCTCATGTGGTGGTGATCAGAATGTTTGATTTTCTTATTTATCAATTAAGTACATTTACATTTACTTTATTAGAAGATATAGATTGAGATGGGATGAGTAGGGGAAGAAAGGTAATAGCTATTTATAAATATTGATGGTTAAGATGTTGAACTTGACTCTAGAGTTACTTCCTCTCAGAAAATAGATTCTAATTATGATTTGTGTTTATTCTTCTGGTGTAATTTTCACTAGCAAAGCTGTTTGTTTTTATTTTTGTTTTGTTTTTGAACCAGGGTCTCACTATGTAGCCCAGGCTGTTCAGGAACTCACTATGTAACCCAAGCTAGCCTTGAACTTAGAATCCTTGTTCCTCAGCCTCCCGAGTGATTGGATTACAGGTGTATGCCCCCATGCTCAGCTCATCCAGTAGTTGTTTTGAAGTGATTTCTTCACCCTACTTCTGTGAATCTTAGAGAATGCCATTTCCCTGTTGTTAGCTGCCACTCAGCCATTAGCCTGTGTCTATGAGGAGATTTCCTTGGGGAAGTCAAAGGGGGATTTTTTAGGAGGGCATGTATGCAGACACAATACCAACACTGTCATCATTGCCCCCTCATATTTCAGCCAGGGTAACCCTCCATATTATTTCCAGAGACTTTGCTATCCTTCATTTACCACTTTGGCTTTTACGTATTTGTTCCCTGGCTACCCTTTTTGGTTCCTACTATGGACAGGTAACAACCTCACCAATAACCTATTCTTTTCTGGAGAAACAAAGGAAAGACATTATTTTTCTTTTCTCTCCAATGGTATGGATCTGCTGCCCCTCTTTTGTTATTGATTGTGGACATCTGATATGGGCCCCAGGAATACGCTGAACTCAGGGATTTCCTGTTCTTCAGAACTGTTCTTTAGCCATTTTGTTTTGTTAGATGTTGTCTCACTATATTGCCTAGGTTGACCTTGAGCATGTGGACTCAGGTGATCCTCCTGTCTTGGCTGGGGACTACAGGTACATGTCACCATGCCCGACTTCCTCAGTTATATTTAATTGTGTGTGTGTGTGTGTGTGTGTGTGTGTTTACGTATATAATTGTAGACTCTGAATATGGGAGAATATATATGTGATACTTGCCTTTGTTCTCCCATTACCCTTCCTTTTTGTCCCCTCTTGTCCCTTTATTCCCTTTCCTCCTTCCCAATAGTCCCCCTTCTACTTTTATGACACACACACACACACACACACACACACACACACACACACACACACACACACACACTTAAAATCTATAGTTCACATACATGTGAAAGAAAACATGATATTTGTCTTTCTGAGTCTGGCTTATTTTGCTTAACATGATGATCTTCAGTTCCATTCATTTCCATGCAAATGACATAATTTTGTTCTTTTGGAAAAAACTACATTGTGTATACATACCACATTTTCTTTCTCCATTCATTTGTTAATGGACATCTGGGCTGACTGCATGTCTTGACTGTTACGAATAGTGCTAAAATAAAAGTGGATGTGCAGGTATCTCTGAGGTATGCTGCCTTAGAGTAATATAGCTGGATCATATGGTAGCTCTATTTTCACTTTTTCTGAGGAAACTCCATACTGATTTACATAGGGGCTGTACTGATATTCCTGCCAGCAGTGTATGAGGAATCCTTTTCCCTTGCATCCTCACCAGCATTTGTTGTTGTTTGTTTTCTTCAAGATAGCAGTTCTGACTGAAGTGAGATGGAATCAAACTCATTTTTGAGTTAGTAGAAACATTTACTAAATGTAGCTATCTAGCTCTGCAAAATTCTCACTGTAATTTTTGTTCTCAAGGCAAGTTGTAAAATGTGTTCAAGGATTTGAGGCAAAAAAGAAATTTCTCTCTCTTCTCACATTTGCTAGAATGACTGGATGTTTGGAGGTTTGGAGGTTGTTATTATAATCCAAAATTATTGAATCTCAGTATTTTACATATTTGAAAATTTATTTTACAGTTTTATACCACAAAGACCTGTACAATAATAAACTCTTAGAAGATTGTTTTGTGATGCATCATACAATGTCTCTTGAGATCTCTTTGTAGAGAGAAAATGACTGTCAGAATATTATAAAAATAATTCCTACACATTTGAGAACAGTATGGCAGTACTGTACTTTCTACATCTTTGTCCTACTTCAGGGTCTTTAATTTAGGATCTGAGTAAATGTAGACTGAATTCAATAAAAGCAATTTTGAAAGCAGACAAAGAGTCATCTATGTGTTTCCAATGAACACTTCCACTATTTGTGTTTGCTGTTAAGTGCCGTTGAGTCGGTATCCGACTCATAGCGACCCTAGGTACAACAGGTGAAATACTATTGTCAGTGCTTCTCTGCTCTTCATAGGGTTTTCAATGGCAGATTGATTTTTGGGAGTGGGTTGCTGGGTCTGTCTCCCAAGCCTACAGCACCTGGTGTTCCCAGGCGGTCTCCCATTCAAGTACTAATCAGGCCCTACCCTGCTTAGCTTCCGAGATCTGACAGGATCGGATGCCACAGTGCTGCAGCTGCAGGCATCTGTGTTTAGGGGTATCTCATTCCATGTATTTTTCCCTGAAGCTCATTTTCCTATTATTACTATAATCTTCATAACCATTGTTTCAGTTATTTTTCTAAATGGAAATATCTTTATATCTTTTTTCTTACTACAACATGAAACATATAACAAATTCAAACTCTTAGAAATGCATTAAATACAAAATGAAAATTCTTTACAATTTTACTTCCTAGAGCTAATGTGTTTAACTGTCTTATCTATCATTTTAAATACCTACTTTTTATTCCGGGCCTGCAGCCATTGTGGCATCCAATCCCGTCAGATCTCAGAAGCTAAGCAGGGTCAGGCCTGGTTAGTACCTGGATGGGAGACTGCCTGGGAACACCAGAAGCTGTAGGCTTGGGAGAAGGACCTGGCAACCCCCTCCCAAAAATCAATTTGCCATTGAAAACCCTATGAACAGCAGAGAAGCACTGACAATAGTGTTTCCCCTGTTGTACAGAGGGTCGCTATGAGTTGGATACCAACTTGATGGCACATAACAACAACAACTTTTTATCCCAGTTAATTGGTATAGCCATAGTTTACTCTTAGGCCTTTCTTTATTATTGAGAATATAATATTTTTCTTCTGGATTTTACTATTATAAATAATACTCCAGTGAATATTTACCCACATAAAGCTTTGCCTATATTTACTTCTCTCTTTCTTTCGTGGTGCTTGGGATTTGAATCCAGGCCCTTTCATGTACTTTACATGTTGTAACACTGAGCTGCACCCCCAGCCCATTTTTAATTTTTTAAAATTTTAAGACATGGTCTCACCAAGTTGTACAGGGTGCCTCTGGCCTTAAACTCATGATCCTTCTCCCTCAGCGTCCTTAGTTGCTGCGATTAGAGGTGGATACCTCTGTACTTGGCCTATATTTACTTCTTTAAGAGAAATTTCTAAAAGTAGAATTACTGGATTGGAGGTATGAATGAATTTAAGGCATTTGAGAAATATTTTAAAATTGCTTTTAAAATTGTTATGCCAACATATATGTATATATGGTTTGTTTGTTTGTTTGTTTGTTTTTGTGGTACTGGGGGTTAAACCCAGGGCCTGGAGCTTGCATGCTTTAAAAGTGCCGGGCCACTGAGCTGCACTTCCAGCCTATTTGTTTTTGCTTTTTGAGACAGGGTCTCGCAAAGTTGCGCAGACTGCCTCTGGTCTAGAATTTGCAATCCTCCTGCCTCTGCCTCCTGAGCTGCTGGGATTACAGGCATGCACTACTGTGCCCAGCTTGCCAAGTTACATTTTCAAGAGAGGTGAATAAAAATACCAAGTTCACTATATTGTTGCCAGTGTGATGTATTATCATTCAACAAAACAATTGTTAATTTCATGACAAAAACAGTTCTTCAGTATGTTTTTGTTTTGTATTTCTTTAATTTCTATTGGAACATTTCCAAATGTTTCTAAGTTGTTTTTTGTGGATATCTATTTACATTATTGGGCTGGGATTTAGCTCAGTTGGTAGAGCGCTGCGCTGCAGTCTCTGAGGTCCCGAGTTCAATTCCCAGCACTGCAAAAATGGGAGAAGGACCTGGCAATCTACTCCCAAGGCAATCCCCAAACAGTCAGCCATTGAAAACCCTATGAGGGTCGCTATGAGTCGGATACCGACTCCACAGCACCTAACAACAACAACAACAACAACATTTACATTATTAGGTCATAATTGTTATTATTACTATGAATGATATATAATCCCCTTATTGTACATATGAACACTATAAATTATAAAAATTACTCATCTACCAGATAAGTTGATTTTTTCAGTATATACCTTTTAATTTTGATTTTTTAAAATTTGGAGGTTTTAATGTTTTTATTAGAAATTTCTTTTAGTTAGCATACAGATTAATGGGCTGGGATTTAGCTCAGTTGGTAGAGCATTGCTCTATAGTCTCTGAGGTCCTGAGTTTGATTCCCAGCACTGCAAAATTGGAGAAGGATGAGGCAACCCACTCCCAAGGCAATCCCGAAACAGTCAGCCATTGAAAACCCTATGAGGGTCGCTATGAGTCAGACTCGATTCGACGGCACCTAACAACAACAACACAGATTAATGGGTTTCATTATGACATTTCTATACATGCATGCCATTGTGCATTGCTTGTATTCATCCCTTCCACTGCCTTCTCATGTCCCCCTCTCCCTCCTACTGTTGTCTTTCTGCCTCACAGTCTCCTTTGTGCTTGCTTGCCATATATATTATATTGTATATTATGTATGTTAATTGAGATTGTACATATGAGAGAAAATATGATATATGAGGTGTGATAACATGTAGTGAATGTTTAAATTAAAAAATTTATGACTTATGGAAGAGGACTTGTAGGACTGTCTAAGAAAATGGCAAGAATGATATGATGCATGTGTTCAGAGCTAGGATTAGTTTTCTGAGGGGGATTAGTGGCAATGTGTCTATTACTGTAATAAATTTTTTCTTTAATTGTATCATTTGCTTACATTTTGTCTTTCTTTCCCTCATTACCATTTCTTATTGCCCCTCCCCTCCCTTTAGTCTCCTTTTTCTTCCCAAATAGTCCTCCTCTATTTTCATGTCATATATATATGTATGAAAGTCATATATATATACACACATATATATACACATATATATACACATATACATATATACATATAAACGCTATAGTCCACATATGAGGGAAAATATGTGATATTTGTCTTTCTGAGTCTGGATTTTTTGCTTAAAATGATGTCTAGTTCTATCAATTTTTCTGGAAAAAATGTAATTTCATTCTTTATGGATAAACGAAACTCCATCAAAATATATATATTGCGCTTTTTCTTTATCCATTCATTTGTTGATGGACATCCAGGTTGATTTCATATCTTGGCTATTGTGAATAGTACTGCAATAAACATGGATGTGCAGGTATGTCTATGGTATGCTGACTTAGATTCCTTCGAGTATATATATCCAGGAGACATATAGCTGTACCATATGGTGCTTCTATTTTTAGTTTTTTGAGGAACCTCCATACTGATTTCTATTGTGGCTGGACCAACTGACATTCCCACTGGGAACTGAGAGTTCCTTTCTCTCCACAACCTCACCCCAGCATTGGTTGTTGTTTATTTTCTTAATGGTAGCCATTCTTGCTAGGGTGAGATGGAATATCAATATTATTTTGATTTGCATTTCTCTGATGGCCAAGAATGTTGAACATTCTTTCATGTTTATTGGCCATTTGTATTTCTTCTTTTTTATTGGAAATTTTTAATGTACATCATAATGTGATTCATTTTGACATGCTTTTCATTGTGACAATTTTCGTATATGCAATTTGATAAACATTATTCATATAGGTTACCCCTTACCCTCCCCTATGTTTCCCCCCCTGTATTTCTTCTTTTCAGAACTGTGTTCCATTAATTTGCTCATTTTTTGATTGGATAAGTTGCTTTCGTAAGTGTTTAATTTTTTGAGTTATTTATATGATTTGGATATAAATCACCTGTCTGATATATAGGTGGCAAAGATTTTCTCCTATCCCCTAGTCTGTCTCTTCATTCTGTCAATTATTTCCTTTACTATACAGAAGCTTTTTAATTTCATGCAATCCCATTTGTTAATTCTTGCTATTGTTTCCTGAGTAATTGGAGTCCTTTTCCAAAAGTTCTAATCTATGCCTATATCTTGAATGTTTTCCTCTAGCAGATTCAAAGTTCCATTTCTTACATTAAGGTCTTTGATCCATTTTGAATTGATTTTTGAACAGGGTGAGAGATAGGGATCTAGTGTCATTCTTCTACATATGGTTATCCACTTCTCTGAGCACTATTTGTTGAAGATTCTGTCTTATCTCCAATGTATGCTTTTGGCCTCTTTGTTGAGACTCAGGTGCCTGTAGCTGTGTAGGTTTATTTCCAGATCTTTTAATCTACTCTACATTTCTGTTTTTGTTATGATGGTTCTGTAGTATAAGTTGAAATCAGATATTTTGATTTCTACAGTGTTGCTCTTTCTTTCTGGATTGCTTTGGTTATTTGGGGTGTTTTTGCTTCCACCTAAATTTTAGGATTGCTTTTCTACTACTGTGAAGAATGTCATTGGAACTTTGATTGGGATTGCATTGACTCTGTAGATCATTTTCAGTAATATAGCCATTTTCACAATATTAATCCTGCTGATCCATGAAAATGGATCCATCTTCTAGCGTTTTATTCAATTTCTTTCTTCAGTGTTTTAAGGTTTTCATTGTAAAGGTATTTTCACCAACTTGGTTAGGTTTGTTGTTGTTGTTAGGCGCCATCCAGTCAGGTCTGACTCATAGTGACCCTATTTACAAGAGAATGAAACACTACCCAACACTGTGCCATGAACACAATCTTATGTTTGAGCCCAATGTTACAGGCGCTATGTTTTTCTCATTTTGAGTCATGCCCCATCAGCAAAAGAAGATCCCAAGGGCTTTACTCCATTCCTGTCATTAAGGTTGATTCTACTTTGAGGAAGCAACTCTTCCCCAGTCATTTCCTGAATGCCTTCCAGCCTGGGTGGCTCATTTAACAAAATATTTGATGGCATTTCTTTGCTGTTCATTGGGCTTTCAATGGCCAGTTGTTTTGGAAGTGGGCTACCAGGTCCTTCTCTCTAGTCTGTCCTAGTCTGGAAGCTCAGTTGAAACCTATCTACCATGGGTGGCCCTGCTGATATCTGAAGTACCGGTGGCATAGCTTTCAGCATCACAGCAATACATAAGCCTCCATAGCTGCCAAAGCTGACAAACATGTGGGATGGTTAGGTTTATTCCTAGGTATTTTATTCTTTTTGAAGCAACTGTGAATGGTATTGTTTTTCTTATTTATTTCCTCAGCATGATAGTGGTATATAAAAAGCTACTGCCTGCAGCTGTAGCCCTGTGGCATCCGATCCCGTCAGATCTTGGAAGCTAAGCAGGGTCAGGCCTGGTTAGTACCTGGATGGGAGACCGCTTGGGAACACCAGAAGCTGTAGGCTTGGGAGAAGGACCTGGCAACCCCCTCCCGAAAATCAATCTGCCATTGAAAACCCTATAAACAGCAGAGAAGCACTGACAATAGTGTTCCCCTGTTGTACAAAGGGTCGCTATGAGTCGGATACCGACTGGACGGCACCTAACAACAACAACAACAACAAATAAGCTACTGATTTTTTACATCGATTTTATAGGCTGCTTCTTTACTGAAAGTGTTTTTCAGCTCTATGAGTTTTTTGGTGGAGTCTTTTAAGTATAGGATCAAATCATCTGCAAGTAGGGATAATTTCTTCCTTTCATATTTGTATCCCTTTTCTTTCTTTTACTTTTTTTTTTTTTGCCTTATTGCACTGGCTAAGAATTCAATTACTATATTGAATAACAGTAGGGAAAATAGAACCTTTGTCTTGCTCCTGATTTTAGAGGAAATGCTTTCAGTTTTTCCTTGGTTAATATAATGTTGGCTGTAGGTTTGTTTTATATAGCCTTTATTATGTTGAGGTATGTTCCTCCATTCCTGGTTTCTCCAGGGCTTTTATCATGAAGGGATGTTGAATTTCATTAAAGGTCTTAGATGATCATGTGATTTATACCCTTAATCTATGCCAGAGCTCCTTCTCCCTCCCTCTGTCTCTCTCTCTCACTTGGATCTGGAGCAGGAATCTTGACACACACACTCTAGGGACTCTTGGGCTTGGGTGAGTGTGGCAGAGTCAGAAATGGTGGCAGAGTCAGAGATGTTGTGGGAGGTCTCCTTTAAACAGCTCTTAACTTTTATTGTTACAGCTCCTGTGTGTTACAGCTTTATTACACAGCTCTGCTTCTGGTGCTAGTCCAGAGACTTCTCAGATGTTTTCTGTAAAGGTGTTCTCTCTTCCTCTCCTCAATGGTTGTGTTACGATATTACTTGAAGTCTTTGTTTGCTTATAGTCTTGTTTGGAGAGTTCTCTACTCTCTCCTGTCACCCTCTCTCTTGCCATTGCTGATGATCTCTGTGGTGGTGGTGCCAGAGTGGCATGCGGTGGAATGGCAACTGAAGCAGGGTGAAGGAGCTCTGCTTATATACTCTTAGGGGCCAATCAGAATCCAGGGCTTTGTTTGGAGGTAGCCAATCATGTGCTCGGGTAGGAATAGGGTGTAACCAATCATGGGATAGATGCAAATGAGGTGTTGGGGGATAGATAGGACTTAACCTATCATAGGGCATTTTTGGGTTAGCCAATCAGAAGAAAGTATTTAAATTAGGTGAATCTAAGGTGATAGGATTTAGCCAGTTGGGGGGTGTTTGGTAACTGACCTATCAAGGGCAGTCAGGCAGTATGATGTCTCAGGACTCAAGGTGGGTTAAGTAAGCCTGGACCCATTTAGTCCCTGAATCATGTCTCCTCCCTTCTGCTTTTGGGAATATCCCTACAATTCTATTTATATGCTGTATTACATTTATTTACTTGTGTATATTGGAACATTCTTGCATCCCTGGAATTAAACCAATAGTATGATGGTATAGATCTTCGTAATGTGTTGTTCAATTTGGTTTGAAATATTTTATTGAGAATTTTTACATCTATGTTTATGAGGGATATTGGTCTATAGTTTTTTCTGTGTGTGTGTGTGTGTGTGTGTGTGTGTTTGTGTGTGTGTTTGTATGGTTTTGGTATCAGGGTAACACTGCCTTCACAGAATGAATTTGGTACAGTTCCTTCTCTTTTATTTTATAGAATAATTATAGAATTTTTATAGAATAATTATAGAATAATTATTCTGTAATTATAGAATAGAATAAATATAGAATAATATAGAATAGAATAAATATAGAATAATTATAGAAAATAAAAAAAATTATAGAATAATTTTTCAAGCATTGATGTTCTACTTAAAAACTGGGTAGAATCTGTTCAATTTTGGGTTTTCTTTGTTGGGAAACTCTTCATTGCTACTTCAATCTCATTGCTCATTATAGACCTGATTAAGTTGTTTATATTCTCTTGATTTAATTTTGCTAGGTCATATATATCTAGGAATTAATCCATTTCTTCTAGTTTTTTGGAATATAAGTTTTCAAAGCATTCCATAATAATCCTCTGTATTTCATTGGTATCTGTTGTAATGTTCTGCTTTTCATCTCTAATTTTACTACTTTAGGTCTTCTCTGTCTTTCTTTTAATTAATTTGATAAGGGTTTGTTGATCTTGCTTATCTTTTCAAAGAACCAACTTTTTTCATTGACTGAATTGGTCTTTTAGTCTCCATTTCATTAATTTCTGCCCTGATCTTTATTATATATGCTTTTCATCTACTCTTTTGAGTTTAGGTTGTTCATGTTTTTCTAAGACCTTGAGTTGTGTCATTAAATTATTTTCAGTTCTTTGTCTGGCATTTCAACCATTTCAATATTTTTGGATTCAGTAATTGAGTTATGGTCTTTTGGAAGAGAAATGTTACCTTGGTTTTTCATGTTTCTTGTGTTTCTGTTTTGTGATATGTGTAACTGTTGAAATTGATAACTCTTTCAGTTTTATTTGAGGATATTCTTAGTAAGCAGTTTTGTCTTGAGAACCCAATCCCCAGTATCACTCACAGGAGAAAACCAACCACTGTAACAGATACAATACCATGCCAAATTAGATATAGAAATACACTTAAAATCAATTAAAGCCAAATAATGTACCACCAATGATCATTGAACAGAAAGTGACAACAATAACATAGAGTAAGCTATGAAGTTAAAAATAATTTCAGGGTAGAAGTGAAAATAGTAATAACATTAAACAAAAAATGGGGTCAGGGTAAAGGAAAAAAGAAATAAGAAGCGAGTTTAGGTAAAAGAAAGGAAAAAGAAGAAAAGAGATGAGTGTTAGGAAGAGAACAGCAGAAGACAAATCTGATTGAACACTGAAGAAAATGTATGTACACAAAATTATATGAATGTTACATAAAGAATAAAAATAAACTAAGATTAAAAAAATAAAAGTAACAATAATGCTAAAAGTTTAGTAAATAGAAAAAGAGACACAACAAACCACAAAAGAAGAAAAAGGAATAGAAAAAGGAAAGTGAAAAGAGAAAGAAAAATATACCAAAAATAGAAAAAAAGTAAAAAGAAAAATAAAATTTTAAAAAAGAAATAAAAAAATTATAAGTTCTAGAGCAGCTTCTCTCTCTCTCTCTCCCTCTTCTTTCTTTCTTTCTTTCTTTCTTTCTTTCTTTCTTTCTTTCTTTCTTTCTCTTTTGTGACAGGGTATTGCTTTGTAACAGAGTCTGGCCTTGAACTGAACACTTCTCCTACTTCAACCCTGCAAGTGCTGGAATTACAGGTGCACCACACCTGCTCTGGAGCCCCTTCTTTCTGTGTTCTGTAACATTGGAGCCTGCTCGGTGGGGGGGGGGTTCAGATGAAGGTGGAATCTCTTATCTTTTCATCTTTTCTACCAATTATATTGGTGCTGAGCCTGAATTGGTCAAGGGAAGATGTCTGGCAGGGCTGCCTTCACTGTAGGAACTCCTCTTTGTGTATTTGGAACATCTAATGGCTACACTTAGCTTTATAGCCTGTGAGCCATGTAGATTCTCACAGAGATACCCCCACACCTCCATTTTGTACCTCTTGGGGTGGATAATGTCCAAGCCAAGGGGTATCTCCAGAATGTGTGGGGAGTAATGGAAACAGTCACTAAGATCTGCACTGGAGGATCTGTTTCAGTGCTTTCATATCCTGCCCAACACTGAGCACCCTAAGGGCAGGAGGAGGCTACTGAGATCAAGTACTCTGCTCCTAAATTTCAGAGTTCCAAGTTATACCAGCAGTGAACTGTGTTGCAAATAGTTGGCTCTAGAGGTTCCTCAGGCTTGGGGTTATCAGCCTCCACAGTTATCCTCAAGATATGAGTCAGCTCTTCCCTTACAGAGTAGGGCTAACCATCCACTGTATTGGAGTCTCCTCCTGCCAAAACTTCTAAGAATGTTGGCATCTGGACTTCCTCTCTCCACAAGTGCCTTCTGCAGCTGTTTCCTATCCCAGGATTGTGTCAGGTTGTCCTTGAATTCCTTAACTTGTGATTGTTCCTTGTATTCAGGACCCCAGAGTCAGACAATGGATTCCCTCTCAATATGGCACCCGGTCACAGTCCTCTAAGACATGGAGTGCAACAAAATGGGTTTCCTCTCAAATGCTGAGCCTTCAGCAGGAGGAGACACTGTCTCACTAAATCTCTCAGCTGAATCCCAGCGTTGTAAGAGCTGTGGGTTTATCCTGTGGGTTGGACTATGAGGCTCTTTACCTGTGCCACATGCCTTACTTTTTGGATGCAGCTTTTGTTTCCCTTCCCCCACTGGGAAGAGATACTTGGAGTCATGTCCTGCTTATTCTTCTCACTGTGCAATCCTGCTTTTCTGTGCTTTGAAACTGTCCTATCAGCTACTTTGTGATGTTCCATGTTCTTCCAGTCTTTCTCTCTTTAGAATAGAGTCTCTCCCTTGTCATGCTGACTCTTTTCCTTCATTGCATCACACAGAGACAGCTTATAATCTTCCATCTTATCTCATAACTCTCCAGCTTTTAATAATATAAGGCTAATGATCTTTTGTTTCTTCCATTGCATTTGATCTTAGGAATTCCTTCTGTACATTTAGATTTTATAGTTTTTCTATGCTATGAGTTTTAACTACCGAGTTTTTTGATATATCTAGAGATTATTTTAGTAATGGCCAAAGAATTTCCTATTGGTTTGCTTTTCAATTTTTAAATCTCATTTTCATAACTTCATTTATTAATCTTTCCCTCTGCTGACTTATGATGGCTACAGCATTATAATTTTTACTGGTCACAAGGTCTGAGTTATTTATTTTTATTTATTTACTTTTCTTTTTTCCCTTTAACAAGGGTAAATGTTGGTGGGGTACAGAGTAATACAGCATTTGTTTTTTCCATTATGCAAATATTACATCACTTTATACTCTCATCAATTTACAAAGTTTATGAAACTGTTTGAGTAACGTGTAATAAAACTTGTATACATATAGGTTATGTATTTTCCCCATGCATTCCTGAAGTTGCTTCATTTACATTAAGATTACCATCTCTCCCTTTATTCCTTTACATTGTTCCTCCTCCCCTTCCCACCTTCCACAACCTTCACTTCCCTTTGCTAGTCCCCTCCCTCTGTCTTTATACTCTGCTTATATTTTCTCTTCTTAGCTAAGTCAAATTTTTCATTTTATGTATCTACTTATGTATAGGTTTTTTTCTTCCCTTAAGTAAGATTCAGCTCCCATACATGGGTGAGAACATAAGGTGTTTCTCTTTTGAGCCTGCGTTTATTCACTTAAGATGATATTCTCCAGTTCCATCCATTTGCTGCAGATGACATTATTTCATTCTTTTTTATTGCTGAGTAATATTCCATTGTGTATATGTACCAAAATTTTAAGCCCATTCTTCTGTGGAGAGCATCTTTGTTGGTTCCATATCCTTGCAGTTGTGAAGAGTGCTGAATTAAATATGGAGATGTAGTATGGTGTCTCTGTGGTATGATGACTTATCTCCCTTTGGGTATTTTCCCAGTAGTGGTATAGCTGGGTTGTATGGCATTTCTATTTTTAGTCTTCTGAGGTATCTCCTTCCTGACTTCCAAAGTGGCTGAAGTAATTTATATTTCCACCAGCAATGTCAAAGAGTTCTTTTTTCTCTACATCCTCAATAGCATTTGTTATTATTTGTTCTGTTGATCTTGGCCATTCTTCCTGGAGTTAACTGGAGTCTCAGAGTTGTTTTGATTTGCATTTCCCCAATGACTAGGGATATTGAGCATTTTTTTCATGTATTTCTTAGTGCTATGAACTTCTTCATTTGAGAATGGTCTGTTCATTTCCTTTGACCACTTGTGTATTGGGTTATTTGTTGACTTGGGTTTTTTGTAAATTCTAGAAATTAGTGTTTGGCTGGATGTGTAGGATGTGAAGATTTTCTACCATTCAGTGGGCTCTTCGTTAAACCTGTTGATTGTTTCCATTACTATACAGAAGATTTTTTAATTTCACATAATCCTATTTGTCAATTCTTGGTGTCATTTCCTGAATGATTGAAGTCTTGTTGATGAAATGGTTTTCTATGCCTATGTGTTCAAGTGTGTTGTCTATCTTTTCTTCTGGTAATTTTAAGGTTTCTGGTTTTATGTTGAGGTCTTTTATCCATTTTGAATTAATTCTCATACAGATTGAGAGGTGTGAATCTGTTTTCATTTTTCTGTAGGTGGAAATTCAAGTTTTCCAGCACCATTTGTTGAAGAGGGTATCTTTTCTCCAATTTGTGTGCCTAGCTCCTTTGTCAAATATCAGGTGGTTATAGATGTGTGGGTTTATCTTTGGGTCTTCAATTCTGTTCCAGTGGTCTTCAGGACTTATTTTTGCGCCAATACCTAGCTGTTTTTGCTACTAGAACCCTGTAGTATAAAGTCAGGAATTGTGATCCCACCTCCTCCAGTTTTCCAGCTTAAGATTGTTATGGCTATATGTGATCTCTTGTGTTTCCATATGAATTTTTGGATTATTTTTTCTATTTCTGCAAAGTATGTCCTTGCAATTTTAATGGGGATTGCATTAAATTTGTAAATTGCTTTTGGTAGTATAGCTATTTTTACAACATTTGTTCTCCCAATCCATGAGCAGGGGAGTCCCTCCACCTTCTAGTGTCCTCTGGGATTTCTTTATTTAATGTTTTTAAGTTTTCCTTGTAGAGAACCTCAGAGTCTTTTGTTGGATCGATTCCTGAGTATTTAAGTTTTTGGTGAGCTATTGTGAAAGGGATCATTGCCTTAATTTCCTTCTCTTCCTGCTCACAGTTGGCATAAAGGAAGGCAACTAATTTTTGAGTGTTAATATTGTATCCTGTCACTTTGCTGAAGGAGTTAATTAGATCTAAAAGTTTTCCAGAGGAGTTCTTGGAGTCCTTTAGGTAAAGAATCATGATTATCCATGATTAAGGATAATTTGCCTGCAGCCGTAGCCCTGTGGCATCCGATCCGGTCAGATCTCGGAAGCTAAGCAGGGTCGGGCTTGGTTAGTACCTGGATGGGAGACCGCCTGGGAACACCAGGTGCTGCAGGCTTGAGAGAAGGACCTGGCAACCCCCTCCCAAAAATCAATCTGCCATTGAAAACCCTATGCACAGCAGAGAAGCACTGACAATAGTGTTTCCCCTGTTGTACAGAGGGTCGCTATGAATCGGATACCGACTCGACGGCACCTAACAACAACAACAACAAGGATAATTTGACCTCTTCTTTGCCTTTCTGTATCCCTTGATTTCTTTCTCTTGTCTGATTGCTTTGGGTAGGATTTCAACCACAATGTTGAAAAGATAGGAGAGAGTGGACATCCTTTTCTTGTTCCTGATCTTAGAGAGAATGGTTTCAAATTTTCCCCATTTAATATGGTATTGACTGTAGGTCTGTCATAAATGGCCTTTATGATGTTGAGATACTTTCCTATTATGCCTATCTTCTCCAGGGTTTTTATCATGAAAGGGTGTTACACTTTGTCCAAGGCCTTCTCATCATTGATCAAGATGATTATGTGGTTTCTGTCCACAAGTCTCTTGATATGTTGAATTACATTGAGTGATTTTCATGTGTTGAACCAGCCTTGCATCTTTGGAATAAATCCCATTTGGGGGATTATATGTCAGGGATGGCCCAGGGATGGCTGGATAGTTGTTCAGTCCCACATCGTTGCAGGATGCACTACCTTGTCAGCTATCCATCATCCACCATCAGGAATGGCCACAGTGGGTCACTGTTCAGCTGAATGCCCTTGCTGAAAACTCCACTTTGCCCTCCATCAGCCACCCACCATCAAGTATGGTCCTACTGGGTTGTTCAGCCATGCACCGCAGGTGGCTCTACCTTGTCTGCTTCCAGCAATAGAAATGGCCCCCTGGTTCACTCTTCAGCTGTGTACCCTTGCTGAGTGGCTGCACCTTGTCTCTTGCCAACCACCCAATATCAGGGATAGCCCCACTGGGTCTCTTTTCAGCTGCATATCCTTGCAGGCCATGCTGCCTTTCCCCCCTGCCAGGTAATAGGGTATTTTTATTTGAACTTGAGTCTGTTTAACTTGAAAGTCTTTCTTCCTTTTTGCCCTATTTTTAAGCAAATAACAAAATCAGGACTGAAGGCTAATTTTATCAAATGCCTCCTTGGAATCTGGGAAGTTTTATTTATTGATGTCATGTTTAGCTTGATGCACAATATCCCAACCCCTGAAACAACAAGTTTTTTGAAAGAGTTTATTCTCAAGGTGGCAAAGTGTGGAGATGGGAGATCCAAGTCTCAGATCTGCCTCCCTGAGGTTTGGGTTTAGGTGTGATTATGGGATAAAGAAACAAAATGATTTAAGTTGTGGGGAAAGGTTACTGGATGTGAGGTAATTAGTGGTCTTCACATGCATAGTCAAAAGGATTACATGTAGAATGCATGTTCAGAAAATGAGGGTGCTAGCATGATCTGAGGGTGGAATTTTCACTCTTTGATGTAAAAACTCACCCATCAAGCTGGGCATGATGGTGCATGACTCTAATCCCAGTGAATTGGAGGCTGAGGCAGGAAGATTGCAATTTTGAAGCCAGAAGCAGACTGTGTGAGCAAGACTGTGAGCTGAAGGGAAGAAAACTGAAAGGTGGAGAGTTCAGGGGACAGAGAAGAGCAGTAGGCACTGTTGGATCCTGGAGCCTAAGAAAGCTGTTCAGAATAAGGCACTTTTGGGGCCCAGTGGGGCTTGGGTTGTGGAGAAGTAGTGCCACAGGTTGGGGAAGCCTAAGACATATGGTTTAGGCTGTGGTGCAATTGTGGGCTGGGAACGCAGGAGATGGGAGAAACTGAGGGGGCAGTGCTGAATGCATAAGATGCAGCAGGAGCTAGGCACCAGACACTGAGATTGCAAACTATGGGGTGGGGGAGGGAGAGAGCACTACCACTAAACTGATACCAAACTCATGGGAACATTGGGGGAGAATCTCTTTACACATGGAGGAAGCAGGACCTAGCACCCACACCAAATGATAGGCAACCCTCAGCAGAAAAACACACACAATATTAAAGGACATACTGGATGGGAAGATCCTATAGACCAAAGCACATCAATGGATAATGTCAGGGTAACCAGATTCCTGGAGATGCCTGATGGAGAATTTAGAACCCTGCTTATAAATATGCTAAAAACCTCAAAGACACCACCATGAAAGCAACTGATTCACCAGACAAAAAGGAATATAATTTAGAAGAAAAATTCTCCAAAGAAATAGAAATTCTGATGAATAATCAAGCAGAATTCCTTGAGATGCAAGGAAAATTAAACCAACTCAGCATTACAGTAGAATCTTCAGTTTTGAGACTAGATAAAGCTGAAAACAGAATAGCTGAAGCTGAGGAAAAGGAAGACCTTATTTACTCACATGCCAAGATAGAAAGAACGATGAAGCTGAAAGAGCAAGATTTTCAATAGATATTTGATAAAATGAAGAAATGAAAACTACAAATTCAGGAGGTCCATGAAAGAGCTGAAAACAACATGAGAGGATTAGGAAATTTATTCAAAGAAATATTAGATGAAAACTTCCCAAACCTAAGGCAAGAGCTAGATACCTATACAGCTGAAACATTCAGAACCCCAGAGTATTCCAAACAGATCCTCCCCACAACACATTAGAATTTGAATACTAAATCTAGAGAGCAAAGAAGTTATTTTAAAAGCTACCAGAGAGAAATGCCAACTCCTTTCCAAAGACATTTCATTTCTTTGAAGAGTCCTTATCTGGTTTTGGTATCAGTATGATACTGGCTTCATAGAATATGTTTGGAAGAATCCCCTTTTTTATATTTTATGACATAATTTGAGGAAAATAGGTATTAATTCTTCTTTGAAGGTTTGATAGAATTTAGCTAACATTGTCTAACATTTTATTTGTTATTTCATTCCTTTATTCTTAGATAAAATTTTTCTAAATTCTCCTTTCTTTTTCCTGTCTTTCCCTCCCTTTCTCTTCTCCTTTCCTTTTCCTTTCAAAAAAAAAAAGTACTATCTTTGTGTTTTTTGTATTTGGACTATATTTGCCTTCCTAGAATTAATTAGTTTTCTATTCTTTGTCTTCTGGAGCTGGATCTATTTACTTAGTATGTTACTATCTGTTCTTGACATGTGAAAAAATTTACTTGTAAAATCATGTTAACCAGGAATACAAGCATTCTGATAAATAAGGCAAATGCAAGAAGACAGATGGTACATATATTTTTTATTCTTTGAAAATGTCTTCACTTCTTTGTAAATTAATTTCCCTTCTCAAGTGAGAATAATAACAAGGACCTTTGTGTCTTTGAGATTAATCTGTATCTTAAGCCGGAATTTTGCTGGTTCAATAATTATATTTGCTGCTCTGTCAGTTCAGATTTGATGGTTTGGTGACATTTATGGTCCCTGAAAAGCTTCTTGATGATTTATTCTTATGTATCTGTTCTACACATACCTTCTTTTTTCCTCTTTGTTGGCATCTTGTTAAGAGCATTTCATAGTACTGAGGGCACAATGTCTTCCTTTGGGAGAAAGCACAATGTAGTGGCTGAGTGTATGGGCTATTTTGAAGATAGATGGATCTGACTTTCTAAGCCAACTACACCACTCATTAACTGTCAACATCTCTGTCTCATTTTCCTTATCTGTAAAGTGGGAATCTGAGATGACTCTTCAGCCATTGGTTATATGGAAAAATCAAATGAGAAATGCTGAGGACAGATTCTGGTGCAAAATAAATATTAAATGGTAGTTCTTACTATTCAATACTTCATATTCATTATCTACCCTCTTATAATATCAACAGTGTCCAGATATATTCAGATAAGTAAAAATGTTAACTATTTTGCTAAAAATAATTTTATTACTATTAACTTAAATTTACAATAATAAATTGCTTCTGAGTTTTTATAGATGTATGCACATCAAAACACAGAAAATTTTGGTCCACCCAAATGATCTTCATGTTTTCCTGCTTATCTATCCAGTCTCCCAACTCTAGTCCTAGGCAACCACTGGTGTGCTGTCATTACAGATTAGATTTTCCTTTCCTACAGTTTCATATGCATGGGATTACACAATAGGCACTCTTTTGTGTTAGTTTTTACCCACCTCCCAGCATAGTGTTTTAGAGAGTTATCTATGCTGCATGAAACAGTAGTTATTTTTAAAAAATTCATTTAGGTTGTTTTCAGTTTTGGTCTATTATTATCAATAAAGCTACTATATATATATATATATATATATATATATATATATATATATATATATATATATCTGTGTATAAGGTTTTTTTAAGATTAAAAATGAGAATATGTGTATACTTTCTTTTTAAACTTTTTTTAATGTACAACTTAATGGGTCTTATTATGACACTTCCATACTGCATTTCATTGTACATTGCTTATGTTAACTTTCCCCTTACCCTCTCATGACCCTCCTCTCACTTTCCTTCCCTCCCCAAGAATCCTATCCTTTCTACACATGTAGTCTTTTGAAAAGAGAGTTGGGAGAGGAACTCCTAAATTGCATGGGAAGTGTGTGTTGAATTTTTTAGGAACTTGTCCAACAGTTTATCAAAGTGACAATATTTATATATTGTTTTACATTTCCACCAGCAATGTCTTGAGAGTTCCAATTGCTCTACATTCTGCCTAACACTTTATATTCACAGTCTTTAATTTTAGACACTTAAGTGGGGATGTTAGTAGTATTTCATTGTGGTTTTAATTGCATTTCTCTTATGACTAAACATACATCTCTACCTGTGCTTTTTGGCATTTCATATATTTCCTTTTGTGAAATTTCTTTTTAAATATTTTGTTATAGATTATTGTTCTCTTTACTGAGTTATGAGAATTTTTAAATGTATTGTAGATATGTCTCGTGTCAGATGTATTTTGAATATTTGCATCTAGAAACTTTATAGTTTTGTGCTTGTGTTTAGGTGTATGATCCATTTCAAATTAATTTTTGTGAAGAATGAAGTTAGGCTCAAGATTTGTTTTTTCTCATATGGATATCCAGTAGTTCTAGCACCAATTATTATATATATTGATCATCTATGTATAAGTGCTTTTCTAGGCTCATTATTCTATTCCATTGATCTGTATGTTTATTTTTATGCCAGTACCACTTTGTTTTGATTACTAGAGCAGTAAGTTTAGAAATAAGATTATGTAAATCCTTTGTTTCTTTTTCAACATTATTTTGGCTATTCTAGGTTCTTTACAATTCCACATAAATTTTAGAATCAGCTTTTAAGTTTCTATAGTAAAGTTTGAGAAGATTGCTATTGATATTTTGAAGAATCCATAGACCATTTTGGTGAGAATTGACATCTGATCAATATTGGATTTTCTGACTATGATTACACATTATATGTCTCATTTACTTAGGTCTTATTTTGTCTCAGTAATGTTTTGTTATTTTAAGTGTAAGGGCATATACACATTTTTAAAAATATCCTTAAATATTTAATACTTATATTTTAGTTTTAAATTAAAAAAATATTTTTTTGCAGTGCTTGGGATCAAACCCATAGCCTTGCATATGCTAGGCAACAGCTGTACCACTGAGCTACATTCGTAGTCCAAGTATTTAGTATTTTTTAGATGTTATTATAAATGGTATTGTTTTTAACTTTAAGTTCTAATTGTTTATTTCTAGAATATAGGCATAAAATTGTGTGTGTTTTTTTTTTTTTTTTGGTATTACCTCTGTATCTTTCTACCTTCCTAGGTTTAGTTATTATTTCTAGTAGGTTTTGTCTGGATTTTCAATGTACATGAGCATTTTATATCTACTACTAAAAAGTTTGCCTGCTGTCATACCACTGTGGTGTCTGATCCTGTCAGACCTTGGAAGCTAAGCAGAATCGAGCCTGGTTAGTACTTGGATGGGAGACTGACTGGGAACACCAGATGCTGTAGGCTTGGGAGAAGGACCCTACAACCCACTCCCCCAAAACAATCCGCCATTGAATAGCCTATGAATAGCAGAGAAGCATTAACAATAGTGTTTCACCTGTTATATGTAGGGTTGCTATGAGTCAGACACCTACTAGATGGTACCTAACAACAACTAAAAAGTTTTATTCTTCCTTTCTCAATCTGTACACTTTTTATGTATTTTTCTCACCGAGCACTGGCTAGGACTTCTAGTAAAATGTTGAGTAAAAATAGCAAAAGAAGACCCTGTCTCACTTTAAAAGGTAAAAAAGAGGGCTAGTGTTATAGCTCAGTTGCAGGGCACTTCGAAAGTGCATTATGTGGCTCTGGGTTCAGGGCCTCAGAACTGCCAAAAACCAAAAAACAACAACAAACAAACAAAACCAAGGTGATGATAACTTTAGGTTTTTCATATATCTATTAAAGATCTATTCTAGTTGTAGTTTGCTAAACATTTTTAACATGAATAGATTTTGACTTTTATTAGATGCTTTTTCTGCATTTGTTGGGATGATTATACTGTACTTCTTTATCTGTTAGTATGGTGAGTTGCATCGATTGATTTACTAATGTTAAACTTTTCATCTCTGAGACAGACCCCATTGGATCAGTGTTTTATCCTTTTTACACATTGTTGGTTTTAATTCTGCCTATGATACCAGTTGCATCAAATTAGATATGGATCACATAGGATTTCATATAGTGTTAATTCTGTTGAAAGAGATAGTAAGGTAGATAGTAAGTGATGCAAGGTAGAACAGATATTCCTCTAAAACTAATACTATGATTGTAACCATAGACGAAAACAGGTGATTTGTCTTATTGCCGTAGTATTAAATGACACTGAACCAAAGTTGTTTTATAGAAGTCTTTAGAAACACAGGAAAATTCATAGTGAATATAATTTCATAAAAATTTTCCTTCCTCTCTTTTTTGTCAAAGTTGTCAGTTTATATTCCTGCTAGTGAGCTATGGAAAGCTTTACAAATGGATTACAGTTATTTTACTTGCCTAGAAAGCTAACAAATGCTATTGCCTACGTATTTTATGTAAGTTCTACATCCGATACCCAGGCCTTTTTTCCCCCACTACAATTTAAGCAATGTAAACAGAAAAGAGACATGGGGAAATGAAAATGTACAGAGCAAAGTCCTTAGGTGTAAATCAGTTTTGAGTGATGATCCAAGGGTTATGCTTATGATACTATTGAGGATTGTTCTGCATTGTATTATCTGAGTCTATAATTATAAAGTGGTCTTTATGATTGTCATTAGATTTCTCACAATGGAGTTTCTCTCTTTCTGGTAAGAGATAAAGTTCTAACTGGAGTCTCCCTGATAAATGGGTTGGGATCACCTAACGATATATAAGAAAAATCCCTTAAATGTGCACTGAATTGTGTCCTTTCTCAAGGACCTCCAAATTCCTCCGGTGCTCAATGCTTTGTACAGTTATAGAAAGTGATAACCATTCTAAGAAGCAATCCTGAATTCATCTTGTAATCAGCAATCAACAACAGTCAATAGTTCTTTTATGTATTAGACTTAGGCGGTTGTTCTATTTGAGAACTTGAAAGCAGGTCTGTGCACAGGCTAGCATCTGGTATGTCTAAGGGCTTCAGGTAATGTTTGTTTTTTGATGGATGAGTATTCAAAAGGCAGAATGTTGACCAAAAGTTGGACTAAAAGTTTTAGTGTCAGAGCTACCTGCATCTCATAACTATAAACACATACAGTTACTCTTACACTATAGATTTTAAGGAGCAGTGACCCTTTATTGATAGGAGAGTAAGGGAGAGAGAGACTGGGTACACAGTTTAATCTTAAAATGAAGTAAACAGAGTCAATGATTCTCAAAGTGTAGTTTATGTTCTGTAGATAAACAGCATCAGCATGACCTGACATCTTAGAAATGTGGATTCTCAGGCCCCACTCTTGACCTGTTGAATCAGAATCTCTGAAAGTTGGGCCCAATTATTGGTCTTTCACCCAGCCATCCAGATGAGGTAGGGAATTAGCTTTCAGCTCTGGCTGCAAAGGATAGACTTCCCTGAGGAACTTCTAAAATACAGATAGTCCATCACATATGGTGTTTCAATTTAGGATTTGTTGACTTTCATATGATTGTGTGAAAGTATAAAAATTCTGTAGAAACTTTACTTCAGATTTTGAATATTGATCTTTTACTTGGCTACCAGTATACAGTAGAATACTATCTCTTAATGTTGAGAAGTGTCAGTGAGCTACAGATCCCAGTTAGCCATGGGATTATGAGGGGAAACAGCTGATACTCTAGTCAAAACCTCATATAATCGCTAATACACCCCAAAGTGGCTTCCAGCAGCTTTGAATCACTTTGAATTCAATTTGATTATACTTGACTGACCAAGTGGTGGGTGATGGTACTGATCTGACTCATGTTACCTACTGTGACATGTTCATGCTTATTTGAAGGTAAGAATTTGGCATGATCCCATTATGATGGAAAGAAGCATTAGGTGTTACCCTATACACATGTGCAATATGGCTTTGGAACTTCAAAATTAGAACTATATGTGGGGTCATGAAGAAAATAAATGCTAAAAAACACATGATCTTAAAAGATTTTGTGGGTCCACATTACTAGCTGTCCTGGGCTGCATATGTTCCATAAGCCACAGGTTGGACTCATGTGCTCTATAGCATATTGTGTTGACAGCATTTTTTGGATAGAGTTATTCAATAAATTATATGAAATATTCAACACTTTGTTATAAAATAGGCTTTATGTTAGGCACTTTTGCCCACTGTAGATTAATGTATTATAAGAATGTTTAAGATAGTCTAGGCTAAGCTATGATGTTTGGTAGAGGAGATATATTAAATGAATTTTTCCCCCTGAACAGAGTATTGCCATGTGGTCGGGGCTTTGCTTGAACATGTGATACTCCTGCTTCAGCACCCCAAGTGCTGGGACTATGGATGTGTGCCACCATGCCTGGCTTAAATGCACTTTTTCTTCTTCTTCTTCTTCTTCTTCTTTTTTTTTTTTTTTTTTTTTTTGCAACACTGAGGGTGCTGAACACAGGGCCTTATGCATAATTTGCAAGCATTCTACCACTGAGCCTCAGACCCAGACCTTTATCTATTTATTTATTTATTTATTTTTATTTTTTAAATCTTGATACAGAGCCTCATTAAGTTATGTAGACTGCCTCTGCCCATGAACTTGAGATCTTCCTGCCTCTGCCTCCTAAATCACAGGGATTATAGGTGTGCACCATTGTGTCCGGCTTTAAATGCATTTTTGACTTATAATACTTTCAACTTATAAGGGGTTTATCAGGATGTAACCCCATCATAAATCAGTGAGCATCTGGGTACTGATGGCTGGATCCCTGTCCCTAGCAGATCAACTAAATCAGAATTTCTGAGAGTTGGGGCCTTGGCAAAGATGTTTAGTAAATACTCTCCAAATGAGATTAATATTCAGTCAGGCATGAGAACCACTAACCAGGGTACTGTTTTCATTTTGTCATTTGTTTTAATTTTGGTTTTTGAGTTTTACTTTTTAGTTGAGGAAAACCCTCACAGAAAAGTACATAAATGTTTATCTTAATGACTTAACACAAGGTGAATATATCCATGTAACCAACACCCAGGCCAAGACACCGAAAACTAGCTACAACTTGCAGCCTTCTTGAGCTCACTCCTAAGCACTACCTATCCACATCCTTTCACATAACCTCTGTTCTAAATTCTAACACTATTGATTATTTTATAGGACATTGCTTTTCAAAAGTGTGGTCCTGTCTTGCATTACTGACATTAAAATCATCTGATATTCTGGTATTCTGACATTAAAATCATCTGATATTTTTGGACTTTATCTCAGCTGTTCTGAGTCAGGCTCTTTAGGGATAGAAGTAGAGATTTAAAATAAGTTCTGTTTCTTCTTTTTCACTAAAATTTAAGAACAGTTTTTTTTTCTTTTTTTGCGTATTGGAAGGTGGAACCCAGGGCTTTGTGCACATTAAGCAAGTGCTCTACCACTGAGCTGCACCCTGAGCCCATTTTTAATTTTTTTATTTTGAGCCAGGGTCTTGTTAAATTGCATAGACTGTCTCTGGCCTCAAACTTGTTATCCTCCTGCCTCACCCAATTTGCTAGGATTATAGGCATGTGCCATGATGCCTGGCATAAGAATTATTTAAAAAAATCATTGATGACACCTATTGAGAATCTCCTATGTGCCCGGACAGAATTCTAAGTATTCTTCAACACCAATCTGAGATAGATTCTGTATAATTCCCACATATGAGATAACTCAACTGAGGTTCACTGACATTATCTGATTTACCCAAGGTTATACTGCTGGTAAGAACTAGATTCAGTCTCCAGCATCTGCATACATATCCAGTACCTTATTCTGTTTCTAGTAGCAAAAACAGGTGAAAAATGGAGATACATCAGACTTAACACTCTTCCATCTCTAACCTTTAATTTTTTTAATTTGAAATTAGGAAGCATTCCAAATTTCCATTGAGAAAACCCTTAGTTTACTTTCCCTTCCTTTGATGTTCATTCATTTCTCATACATTATGCAAGATTCCCATGTGATGAAAAAGCAATTTGAGGATATAAATTACTATTAAACTTGCAGAGACTGAATGAACTACCACTCCAGATGGTTTCTTAAAAAAAAATCTATTTAATACAAAACAATGAAGTGTGAATGGAGGAATTCAGGCAATAGTAGCTGGGTCATTTCTGGTAGAAGTAGGGTATGTTTTGAGAGTTGGGTCCATATTAGGATTCACAGATGACCATATTTTGTAGTCAGAGTGCTTATAAAATACACTTCCTCATCTGTTTGGTGAGGGAGACACTGTATGCTCATTTGTATTGAAATTTGAAAAGCAATACAACTGCAAGTTTTAGCTGTAGCTTTTTAGAACAGGAGTTGGCAAGCTCTTGGCCCTTGGACCAAATCCAGTTCTGGAGCTACAAATGACTTTTACAGTCAAAAACACCCTCAGCCTTTCTATTAGAACATTTGCTTAACAACTGAGGACATGATTCTTGACTCACAAAGCCTAAAATGTTTACTTTCTAGCCCTTTACAGAAAAGTTCCCTGACACCTTGTTTATGAGCTAATTCCAACATTGGAATTCATTCCACAGGAAAGAGGTGCAGTCATGTCTGCTTATAACAAAAAGTGTAAGATGTGTTTGTTGGACAGGTATAAATTTGTGTGCATATGCACGTGTGTGTGTGTGTGTGTGTGTGTGTGTGTGTGTGTGTGTGAACGCCAAATGCCTGGGATCATCTGCTTAATCATATTTGAGTGTAACCAGTGTGGCAGTCCTTAAGCTCTGATGATGACCTGATTATTGACCAACAACCAGCTTATTTGAGCACAGCTTCCCTTGCAATTAGCCTGTTAAGTTAGTATCCTCCCATGTAGCAAATCTGTATTTTCAAGGCTGTGCTTATTCCTTCCTGAGAGATCAGTAAGCATTTGGTAACTCTTCCTATGAAATAGAGCATACGATTTTATTGCCATCTCTCAGACAAGCCAGGAGCTTATTGAGAGAAATAAACTCTCCAAACCTGTTTTTCTAAACTCCTCAGATTATCCATTGTCTAATATATCCTCCCAATTTCCCTATAACATATTATTAGCTTCCTTTTACAGATGAAGAAATATAAGACATTGAGAGTTTTCTTAGGACTCTACCCCAGATTCCTTGATATGTGGTTCAAAAATAAGGGAATCAAACAGGTGTAGTCAGAAACAGAGGAAATCTCTACATTGAATAATAAACCAAGAGTGTTTTTATTCAAATGTCAAATTCATCTATAAAAAGGAAATCTTTCTCTCTTCTCCCTAGAATATGAAAGCAAATTAAAAAAAAAAATCCTTTATGCACTGCAGGAATTTCAGGAGCAGATGCTCACATTGCTGCTTACTGCTTATTTTAAATTTATTCTGCAGGCCATGGCGTCAGGCCATCTCTATGTGTAGATGGAATAGGCAACTGCTCAAATGCCTGAATTTTCTATAGCTCCAATGTGATTTAAGGATTTGGGGCAAAGAGCTTCCTTCCACTCTCCAATCCTTTCTGCCTATTTACTGATGCTTGAAATACATTTAACAAGGCCCACAGACTTTCATTCACTAATTGAAGCTACACTTCCAAGTAGCAACTCCCCAAAGCTCTGATAACACTCTCTATGTCTTAATCTTTGCAGTTATCACACTGTACAGACAGGGACTGTGAGTTGTATTTCTATGTCCCTATACCCAGCCCAGGGCTGGAATTTAGCTCAGTTGGTAGAGCACTGTGCTGCAGTCTCTGAGGTCCTGAGTTCAATTCCCAGCACCGCAAAAATGGGAGAAGGACCTGGCAATCCACTCCCAAGGCAATCCTGAAACAGTCATCCATTGAAAACCCTGTGAGGGTCACTATGAGGCAGATACCAACTTGATGGCACCTAACCACAACAACAAATACCCAGCCCAGTGACAGGCCTAAAATAAGCTGTTTACTAAATACTTGTTGAATGAATGGTAGTTTATATTTGTACTCAGTGGCAAATGACCAATATTAGAAGCTTCCATCATAGCTGGTTCTGACGGGGATGGATCTGAGTGTCTAATTGGTGAGGAAGGAGCTCTATCACGGGAGGAAAGAACCAGAGAGAGGAGACAGAACACAGAAACACACCTTAGCCCTTTTACATTTTTCTTTGTAGTCAGCTCTGATTTGGATAGCCCAACATGACACTTTTAAGCAACATGAGAAAACATTTCCACACTTACTCTTCTGCAAAATTAACATGTGTGGGTATGAGTCCTTCTAGTGTCCAAAGTGCATAGTGAGCTACCTAGAACTACAATACTAGCAATAATAATGATGCCTCTTTTGAACAGTTAGTCTTAGCATAGTACTTGAATTTTTGTGTGTGGGTAGAGTTCTTTGTTTTTATTTTTGTTTTTTCTCCTGTGACTTGGTTGTAGGATTTGCCATTAATGGCTGTCTATTTCTCTGACTTAGGAGAAGGACCTGGCAGTCCACTCTTGGAACAACCAGCCATCAAAAACCCTATGAATAGCCGAGAAGCCCTGATACAGTGCTGAGCATGGCACAGTGTCAGGTAGCATTTTCTCTGTTGTACATAGGGTATATAGGGTCACTATGATTGACTACATATGTGCAAAGAGACGATGGAAAAGCTCTGTACAAAATGTCAAAACAAGACCAGGTGCTGACTGTGGATCAGACCATCAACTACTCATATGCAAGTTCAAACTGAAGCTGAAGAAAATTAGAACAAGTATACGAGAGCCACGGTATGACCTTGAGTATATCCCACCTGAGTTCAGAGACCACCTCAAAA
>VMDO01019039.1:0-40662 GCA_007922755.1 Pedetes capensis | reverse complement strand
AAAAAAAAAAAAAAAAAAAAAAAAAAAAAAAAAAAAAAAAAAAAAAAAAAAAAAAAAAAAAAAAAAAAAAAAAAAAAAAAAAAAAAAAAAAAAAAAAATGGAAGGAGTCATCTTATAACAGACAGTGTAAACTTCAAGTTAAAATTAATCCAAACAGACAAAGAAGGAGGGAAGAAGGTCACAATATATTAATAAGGAGGACAATTGGTGCACCCAATTTCACTAAAAACACAAACAAACAAAACTAGTGGAATTAAAAGGACAGATAGGCCCAGATACAATAATAGTGGATGACTTCCATACGCCATTATCATCAATAGATAGAACATCCAGAAAAAAAAAATCCACAAAGAAACTTCAGAGTTAAACAACACAATGGATCAAATGGACTTCATACATACATATAGAATATTCCCCCCAAAGATAGAACATATACATTCTTCTTGGCAGCCCATGGAACTTTCTCTAAAATAGATATTTTAGGATATAATCAAGTCTTAACAGATACAGAAAAATTAAAATAATTTTATGTCTCTTATCAGACTACAATGGAATAAAACTAGTAATGAACAGCTAGAGAAATTACAGAAACTACAAACACGTGGATAATGAACAATACACTCTTAAATGACAAATGGGTACTTGAAGAAATCATAGAGGAAATTAAATAATTCTTAGAATCAAGTGAAAATGAAAACACAACCTATGAAAACCTTTGAGATACTGCAAAGGTGGTTTTAAGAGGGAAATTTATAGTTGTAACCACTACATTAGAAAATTTGAGTGAGCTTAAACAATTTAATCATACATCTCAAGCTCTTAGAAAAAGAGCAAACAAAACCCCAAACTAGTATATGGAAGGAATTAATAAAGATCAGATCAGAAACTGTTGGGATGGAGACAAGAAGAACAATAAAAAGAATTATGAAACAAAGAGCTCGTTCTTTGAATAGATAAACAAGATTGATAAACACTTAGCCAAACTAACCAAAGGAAAGAGAGAGAAAACTCAAATCAAGAAAATTAAAGATGAAAAAGGGAACATTATGACAGATAACAATGAAGTCCAGAGAATCAGGGAATACTTTCAAGAATTATATTCTGACCAGGTGTGGTGGCACACACCTGTAATTCCAGCAACTTGGGATGCAGAGGCAGGAGGATTGCAAGTTTGAGACAAGAGGCAGTCTGTGTAATTTAGCAAGATCTTATCTCCTTATCTCGAAAAGTAAAAAAAAAAAGTCTGAGAGTGCAGATCAATGGTAAAGCACTTGCGAAGTACGTAAGTGTGAGGCACTGGGTTCAATCACTAGTACTGGGGGAAAAAAAGATTTATATTCCAAAAAGCTGGAAAACACAGACCAGATGGATAAATTCCTGAAGATATAACCTGCCAAAATTAATATTGACAAACAACATAAACAGACATATAGTGAGGAGGAAGATTGAAGCAGTAATAATTTCCCAATAATGACAACAACAAAAAAGCCCAGAGCCAGGTGGATGTACTGATGAATTATACAAGATCTTTAAAGAAGAATTAGCACCAATGCTCCTTAAATTATTTCACAAAATATAAATGGAAGGAACACCATCAAACTCATTCTATGAAGCCTGTATTACCCCAATAGCAAAACCAGAGAGGATACATTAAAACAGGAAAACTACAGACCAATATCCCTGATGAACCTATATGCAAAAATCCTTAGCAAAAAACAACTTGCAAATTGACTTCAACAACACATCAAAAGATTATATACTATGATCAAGTTGGTTTTATTCCAGGCATGCAAAGCTAATTCAACATACTCAAGACAATAAGTGTAATATAGCATGTGAATACCCAGAAACAGAAACAACATGATCCTATCAATAGATGCAGAAATGTCCTTTGACAAAGTTTAACACCCTTTGGTGATTAAAAAACCAGAAGAAACTAGGAATTGAAGTCATATACATCAATATATGAAAAAAGTAATATTGTTAATATATCACACAAGTAAAATTTGACTAGGAACTCTAGTAAAATATCAACAGGAAACAGGCCAAAAAATAAACAAGATTCAGAAGAGGACATGGAACCAGGGACACCATTGCTGATGTCAGATGGATATTCACTGAAAACAGAAAATACCAGAAATTTTCTATCTGTATTTTATTGACTATACAAAGGTTTTTGACTGGGTGAATCATAACAAATTGTGGATAATATTGTGAAGAATGGCAAAACCAGAGCACTTAACTGTATTCATGAGCAATCTGTGCATGGATGGGGAGGCAGTGATTTGAACCAAAAAAGGACACATTGCCTGGCTTAAAGTCAAGACCTTTCTTGTGTGTCAGGTCTGTATCCTTTCACCATACCTCTTCAATCTCTATGTTGAACAAATAATCCAAGAAGCTGGACTTTATGAAGAAGAATGCAGCATCAGGATTGGAGAAAGACTCATTTATGACTTGCATTATATAGATGACACAACTTTGCTTGCTGAAAATGAGAATTTGAAACACTGATGAAGATCAAAGAACATAGCCTTTAGTTTGGATTGTGCCTCAACATCAAAAAACCCAAAAGTCCTTATACTTGAGTCAGTAAGCAATTTCATGACAAATGGAGAAAAGATTGAGGTTGCCCAAGATTTTTCTTTGCTTGGCTCTATAATCAACACCCATGGAAGCAGCAGTCAAGAAATCAAAAGACACTTTGCATTGGGAAAAGCTGTTGCAAAATAACTCTTTAATGTTTCGAAATAAAGATGTCTCATTGAAGGTGAAGTTGTGCCTGACTCATGCATGGTCTTTTCAGTTGCATCATATGCCTGTGAAATTTGGATGTGGAATGAGGGTGACAGAACTGATGCTTTTGAAGTAAAACCAGAGTGTTCCTTGGAAGCAAAGATGACTACACTGCATCTGATGTATTTTGAACATGTTAGGAGAAGGATGTCATGTTTGGGAGAGTGAAGGCTCAGCAAAAAATGGACAATACTCAAGTAGATAAATGGACACAGTGGCTACATCATTGGACTTAAACACAAGAAAGATTATGTGTCTGTCATAGTGTCAGAAAGTGCTTCTATTGTACATAGGGTTGCTATGGGTTAGACCTGACTAAAAAGCACCTAACAACAACAATGATTAAAAAAACTACAGCCAACCTCATACTAAATGGGGAAAATCTGAAAGAATTTTCTCTAAAATTAGGAATAAGACTAGGATGTTCTCTGTCTCCACTGGTATTCAAAGTAGTAATTGAACTATTAGCTACATTAATAAGACAAGAGAAAGAAAAGGGATCCAAATATGAAAGGAAGAATTCAAGTAATCCCTATTTGCAAACATGGTCCTATAGTTAAAAGACTCTAAAAACTCCACCAGAAAACTCTTAGACCTGATAAATACTTTCAGCAAAGTAACAGAATACAAAATTAACATAAAAATCAGTAGCTTTTCTTTATACAAATAATGACCAGTCAGAGAAAGAAACCAGGATAACAATCCCATTCACAATAGCTTCAAAACAAATAAAATACTTGGGAATAAACCTAACCAAGGAGGTGACAGACCTCCACATTGAAAACTTTAAAACAGTAGGGAAAGAGATTGAAGAGGATATCTGAAGGTGGAAAGATCTCCCATGTTCATTGATTGAAAGAATTAATATTGTGAAAATGGCTACATTACCAAAAGCAATCTATAAATGTAATGCAATCCTCATCAAAATCCTAATGATATTTTTCACAAAAATAGAGAAAAGAATTCTAAAATTCATATAGAAGCACAACAGAAACCAAGTTACTAAAGCAATCCTGAGGAGAAAGAACAATACAGGAAGCATCACAATTCCTGATTTCAAGTTATACTACAAAGCAATAGTAATAAAAACTGCATGGTACTGGCACAAAACAGACAAGTAAACTAATGGAAGAGAATAGAGGATACAAAAATAAGTCTATACAGCTACAGCCATGTGATATTTGACAAAGGTGCTAAAAATGTAAGTTGGAGAAAAGACACACCTTTCAACAAATGGTGCTAGGAGAACTGGACATTCTCATGCTGAAGACTGAAATTAGATTCCTTTCTTTCACCTTGTACAAAAACCAGTTTAAAATAGATCAAAGACCTTAATGTAAAACCTGAAACTTTGAAACTGCCAGAGGAAAATATAGGGAAAACACTTTAAGACATAGGCATACATAGGACTTTCTGTATAGGACCCCAAAAGCACAGGACACAATAGCAAGACTTGACAAATGGGATTGCATGAAATTAAAAACTTGTTCTCAGCAAAGGACACAATTATTAGAGTGAAGAGACAACCTCTAAAATGGGAAAATATCTTTGCCAGCTAAACTTCAGACATATACAAAGAGCTCAAAAATTAAACATCAAAAAAGCAAACTATCCAATCAAAAAATGGGCAAAAGAATTGGACAGAGACTTCTGAAAAGGATGAATACAAATGACCAAGAATCATATTAAAAAATATTCAACATCCTTAGCCATCAGGAAAATGCAAATCAAAACTATTACTGAGATACAATCTCACTCTAGTCAGACTAGCTACCATCATCAACAACAAAATGCTGGTGAGGATCTAAGAAGAATGGAACCCTTATACACTGCTGGTGGGAATGCACGTTGGTGCCACCGCTATGGAAATCAGTATGAAGGTGCCTCAGGAAACTAAAAATAGAACTACCATATGACCTGGCTATCCCATTTTGGGGTATATATGCAAATTGATATGTCAGTACACCATAGAGATATCTGCTTATCCATGTTTATTGCACTATTATTCATAATACTCAAGATATGGAATCAACCTAGGTGGATAAGGACAAAATTATGGCATTTGCTGAAAAATGGATGGCACTAGAGATTGTTATTTTTGCCAAAATAAGTTAGATCCAGAAAGATAAACATTGAATGATTTCTCTCATATGTCGATATTGTTGTTATTGTTAGGTGCTACTGAGTCAGGTCCAACTCATAGTGACCCTATGTACAGCAAAATGAAACACTCCCTGATTCTATGCCAAACACACAATCTTATTTATGCTTAAGCCCATTGTTGCAGACACTATCTCAGTCCATCCAGTTGTTGTTGTTAGGTGACCTCAAGTCAGTATCTGACTCATAGTGACCTTACATACAACAGGCAGGCGAAACAAAACACTATTGTCAGTGCTTCTCTGCAATTCATAGGGTTTTCAATGGCAGAATGATTTTTGGGAATGTATTGCCAGGTCGTTCTCCCAAGCCTACAGCACCTGGTATTCCCAGGTGTTCTCCCATCCTAGTACTAACCACGCCTGACCCTGCTTAGCCTCCCAGATCTGATGGGATCGGATGCAACAGGGCTACAGCTGCAGGCATCCATCTAATTGAGGAATTTCCTTATTTTCATTGACCTGTCACTCTCCCAAACATGATATCTATCTCCAAGGATTGGTTCTTCCTGATTACATGTCCAAAATATGTAAAACACAGTCTAGCCATCCTTGCTTCCAAGGAGCACTCGGGTTGCCCTTACTCTAGGACAGATCTGTTGGTTCTTTTGGGAGTCCATGGTATTCGATATTCATCTCCAGCACCACAATTCAAAAGCATTAATTCAATGCTTTTGTTCAGTGTTCAATTGTTCCATGTTCAGCTTTCACAACCATATGATGTGACTGAAAATACCATGGCATGAGTCAGGCACACCTACATCTTCAATGTGATGTCTTTACTTTTCAATACTTTAAAGAGATCTTTTGCCACAGGTTTTCCCAATGCAATGTATCTTTTGATTTCTTGACTGCTGTTTCCATGGCTGTTGATCGTAAAACCAAGTAAAGCAAAATCTTCGACAGCCTCAATCTTTTCTTCATTTATCATGACCCATTTGAAAGGGTTTTTGTTTTGTTGATGTTGAGTTGAAATCCATACTGAACACTATTCTTTATCAGTAAATGTTTCAAATCCTCTTCACTTTCAGTAATCAAAGTTGAGTCATCTGCATAATATAGGTTGTTAATGAGTCTTCCTCCAATTGTGATGCTGCACTCTTCAGAAAGTCAAGCTTCTCAGATAATTTGCCCAGCATAGAAATTGAAGAGGTATGGTGAAAGGACACAGCCCTGATGTACACCTTTCTCAACTTTAAACCATACAGTGTTTCCTTATTCTGTTTAAATGTCTGCCTACTGGTCCATGTACAGATTCTTCATGGATACATTTAGGAGCTTCAGTATTCCCATTTTTCACAGTGTTATCCATAATTTGTTATGATCCATACAGTCAAATGCCTTTCCATAATTGATAAAACATAGATAGACACTTTTCTGGTATTCTCTGCTTTCTGCTAATATCAATCTGGCATCAGCAATGATGTCCCTTGTTCCACACCGTGTTCTGAATCCAGCTTGATTTTCTAGCAGTTCCCTATTATATACTACTGCAGTTGCTTTTGAATGTTAGACTCTAATATATATTTATTATTAAAATGTATAGATCATGAAAGCAGATGGGACCTACGTAGGGAAAGATAATAGACTAAAGAAAAGTGATAAAGGGTAAGAAGAAAGGATAAGGGGAAAAAAGAAAGAAAATACCACATATGTTGTCCTAATGGCAAAATCAGGATGTACCTATATCTATAGAAATACTAAAAAAAAAAAAAAAAATACATGAAAGTAGAAGGGAGACCATTGGTTGGGAGGAAGTTGATAGGGGAGAGGAGTCTTGAGGGGATAAATTGGAAGTGAGCATAAGCAATGTATAATGAAATGCATGTATGGAAATGTCATAACAAGACTCATTAAGTTGTACATTATAATTACCAATAATAATAAAAAAAGCTACATTAAAAAGATAGCCCATTTCAGGGCCCATAGTTAGCATTCAGCAAACATTTTGAACAAGTTTAGTGCAGTACAAACAAAATTATGCAAATACCAGCCTTGCACTGGCACGATCCTGGGAGTGAGTCTATCATAAATTTTGTGGACTAATCATTTCAATTATTTCACCTTACTTCTCAGCCTACCAATGAGGTGGATGGAACAAAGCCTTCTCTCCTGATTTTAAAATTGTGGTAAAAGGCATAGAAAGACAATGTGATTTCCTTAAAGTCACACTGGAACCTACGAAACTGATCAAGGGAAATAGAAAATAGCTTTGGTAAATCTGGGCAAGATAGACAATCCTTTGGGTAAAAAATATAATTTGAATCTGGATAGTATCAGAAAATCATGGCAATGCTATTAAGACAATCAAACACGTGAGTAGAATACTGGTAGTAAAAGTAAATTTCACAAAACCAGTCCTCATATATCCAGCATAATCCTTGACCTGAAAGTGTAATACTTTTAGTCTGTGGATCTTAGGTATTCACTTTATTGCTTCTTATTCTTGTTATTGTTGATCTCTTTCATACTCATCAGGCTTACACTCAAATTAACAGATAACACTTAAATCTTTCCTTAGTTTAACAAGCCTTAGTTTTGAAATCAAAGTATTATTGTGTACTCTTTGTCTTTTAATGTTAGCAGATGTAGCACTAATCTCTGCACAGATGGTGACAAAGATATCTGCTATCAGCATGTACAGAAAAGGTCCAAGAGATTCTCCCTACCAGAGAGGGATGTCTCTGTTTAAGAACGTGGAGTGATTTACAGGTGGGAATGGACCTGCACTATTGTTAAAATGCTGCTCAATTAGGCATCTGTGGAACTACAGAAAGGGCTGTTTTGAAAATGAGTGCACCTGTCTGGAACCTGCTAAAAGATGTATTGAGGATAAGATGCTGCTATCCAAAATAGTCATAAAAGCAGGGGTAGGAAATATTTATCTCTTCTCCTCCTTTTTTTATTCAGTATTCAGTGTCTTCTTCAGGTGTGAACTAAAATCGTCTTTTGGGGGATCAGTCATTTCACATAGGAACTAAGACTGAGTTTAAAATTCTGGCTTTTAAGTGAAGGTCACTGTTTTCTCCATTGTAACGCTCAACCCCAAATACTTCCAGCAATTAATTATATCAATATCTGTTTTTATAGAGTAAAAGAATAAAGAAGGGATAGTCAGCAATTTTTAGAAATATAAGTTAAAGGTGTCCTATTATTTAAAATGATATATCATTTTGGAAAGAAAATTTAAAAGCTGATATGTGCAATCTAAAATTAAATACAGATTTTTAAATTTCCGGCTGCAAGGCTAAAAAGATCAAAGGAAAGTCTTTACAGTACTTTGGAATCTTGTATAATATTTCCCGGGAGGTCATTTACTCTCATAATTTAGTCTGACTTATTTTGGCTTCAGGTCCATTAAAAATGTGCAGCAAAAAAGGAGACCTCTTTTTTACTTTAATTTTTAACAGCAACTTGTCAGTAAAAACGAAAGGTGTTTGAAAGAAGATCATCTAATTTAGTCCTAATAGCTTTCAAATCCTCTGTCAAAAGTCTGTGAGAAAAAGTTACTTTGAAAAGACTATATTTTAACTCCATCCAGTGTTCTGTGGAGGACAATTACATTAGATGTTAAAAATTCAAATGAAGACACCACCTCCTATGAAACCATTGTTATAGGTTAGCTAAGGAAGTTTTGCCTGCAGCCATAGCCCTGTGGTATCCGATCCCGTCAGATCTCCGAAGCTAAGCAGGGTCGGGCCTGGTTAGTACCTGGATGGGAGACCACCTGGGAACACCAGATGCTGCAGGTTTGGGAGAAGGACCTGGCAACCCCCTCCCAAAAATCAATCTGCCATTGAAAACCCTATGAACAGCAGAGAAGCACTGACAATAGTGTTTTCCCTGTTGTACAGAGGGTCGCTATGAGTTGGATACCGACTCGACAGCACCTAACAACAAGGAAGTTTTAGATGTCAAGAGGATTGGGTGTGTTATTACAGTCTTTTCTTTTTTGTGTGCTCTAAATGATTAAGTCCTGGTGATGTAAATTCAGCTGATCAATGGATAGCTGAATATGTAAAACAAAGAGCCACGTAAATTTTTTTTTTTATTTCTCTTTTTCCTTCCTTTTATTATTATTTTTTTTTCTTATGGCTTCTCCTTCTTCTTTCCTTTTCCTTCTTCTTTCCTTTCCTTTTCTCTTCTTCCTCCTTCCTCTCCCTCTCATATACAAATGTATCAGGAAGGATAAAGTAAATTTTAAATTTTTATTTATTTATTATTTTTAACTTAGAACCTGTATTCTTCAAGGGCTGACATACTTGGCTGTGAGTCAAAAAAGGAAAGATTTTGTGGTCTATCTTCCTAGCCTGTCAGCTTCACTGTGCATGTTAGTTTATTTGTCTAGTGTTCAGTTTTTCTTATTTGAAAAATACAGGAGCTGCATTTCATGAGATTTAAGATTTCCCCTATGCTTGAAACAATTTTGAGAGCATGACTCTGGAATACTAGTAATTACTACTTAGCAATAATAAATCCTACAGAGAAATGTTCATCTTCTCTTAACTTTGGCTCAGAAAACTACCAAAAGGATTACTTTAATTGTACTGATAAGTTCAAGCAAAGTTCCTAAATAAGTTTTCATCAGACAGATTCCTACCCACTCCAAGGATGGAAAATGGGTACGGGTTCTCGATATATGGCTACCTGGAGTCCTGTGCTGTGAAGGAGGGCAAAGGCAGATCTGGAGAGGGCTGTGAGCTCTGAGTAATGTTCACTGATTAAGAGTAGTATCATGGGAATACTTGAGGTGAGTGGTCATAAAGTTAAAGTAAGACTGCTTAGCATAACGGCCTATTTTCTTTCAGCCACATTCGACTTATGGGTGAGATGCAGAGTAAGAAGAAAGTTTTTTTTTGAACTAGGGCTGAAGTTCTGACACAGTTGTACAATGAAGCAAGAGAAGTACAGTTAAGAGTGCAGGCAAAGGGCGTAATTATGAACACTGACCATGGATTTAAGATAAATAAGTAAGGATATGAGGATCACTGGGAACATGACAGTGAGCAGGATTTCAGTTATTGTAATGACAAGGTTTATCCTAGGAGGTGAGGAAAAGTAGGGGACAGGGCCACTTTAAAGGAAGATATTAGGGAACCTAGAATCCTGAGTTGTGAAACAAATAGTCTGTATGATCATTGATATTATTGCTGGAATATTGTGAGAAAGTACCAGAGACCAACTGTCAGAGACAGTCTTCCTAGATTGATAGGTGCCATAAAGAGAGAAGGTTCAGGCTGATAAGAGATTCAAAATTTCAGATATTTTCTTTTCTGGGAGGAGAGATTTATCTGAAGGTAGAGAAGGAGAACATGGAAAGCACTTACCACACCCTCAGGGTCAGAGGTAGAAGAGCGGTGAGGAGAAGACCTGAAGGGCCCAGAGATGAGATAATATCCTTTACTGAGCCAAGTGATGGTGAAAGCTTCTGGGGAAGGGCCCTGCCCCACGCAGGAGTGCCACATCTGAGGGGGCTCCACTCAGAGTGGACTGCACCAAGGATTTGCATATATATCTAGCAATTTTCTCTAGGCTGGGAGCAAAGTGTCTTAAGGAGAAGCTCCATTTTCTAACTCAGAAAACAGTGCAATAAGAGCTTAGTAAAAGAAGTTGAGGAAAAGGTACTTTGTTAGTGGGGGATGATGAGTTCCAGAAGGTCCAGAATGAAAGCCCTTTGGAACTGGGAGGGAGATGGAGCTATAATGTAAAAGTGTAAAACTTCTGAAGATTGGAGTTTTGGTATGAGGGATAAACTTCAGAAATTCTCATTCAATTGATTTTGCATAGGGTCTAGGCATCAGTATTTTCAAAAACCTCCAAGTAATTATAATTTGCTTCCAGGGCTGAGAAACATTGTTCTGATACTTCACTTATACTAAATTATTGAAACAATTCTTATAACTGCCTTTAAGCTCTGTATTAAATTCAAAGTAGATGAAGAATGTATAATGTTACACAGTATGACGATTAAGTGAATAAATCACTTAAGTACTAACACAGCTCTTTCTTACCATTACTGTCATTGTCAAAGTTCTAAATTAACACAGATAGTTTTGACCCAGTAACTAAATACTTCCATGTTCCACTGAAAATATCAAAGGAAATCTACATCCAACTGGACCTTGGAGATGTGTGATCCGTTTGACATTGTGTGCTTTACAATGTAACTATTACTGGGCATGGTGGCTCATGCCTGTAATCCCTGCACTTGGGAGGCTAAGGCAGGAAGATCCTTAGTTTGAGGCCAACCTTGGGAACATAAAATTGTTGTTGTTGTTAGGTAATGTTGAGTCTCCTCTGACTCATAGTGACCCACATAGGGTTTTCAATAGCTGATTGTTTGGGGATTGCTTTGGGTGTGGATTGCCATGTCCTTCTCCAATTTTTGTGGTCCTGGAGATTGAACCTGGATCCTCAAAGAGTGCAGTGCAGCACTTTACTAACTGAGCTAAACCCCACCTCTGGGAACATAGAAACTCTATTAAAAACAAAAACAAAAACAAATAACTCAAACAAACCAGAAACAAGCATACAATGTAATTATTAAGCAGATACATTTTTTAATCATAAATTTGCCCTGGTTACTGATTTTATTGATTATTAGGGATCAGTTTGGGATAAAATAAGTATTTTAGTCTTAATTATAGATTTAATAGCTAAACATCTATATAGTAGTCTTCAGGAATGAATATTTTCCTATATGTTCTATTTTGGAAATATTTGGAAATGTATATTTAAGATTTTCAGTTTACCTATAACATTAGGGATTCTAAATTCAGTCATAGATGTCTTACTATCCCACATCCATATATATCTCCTCTTTTCCATTAGAATAGCTATCAATTGCCTGTATTGATATAGGCTGTTAAACAACTTAATTTGGAGTCCAAACATTGAATTTTCACTCTGATCATTATTGATATTAGTAAAGTAACAATTATCTTCTGATCAAGGTAGACCTAATTTCAGCTACCTATGATAGTATAAAATAACAAAAGCAAAAGGTTATGCTGTAATTGAAAATATAAATCTGTAATCTACACATTTTACCAGAAACTTTGTTCTACTTCAATGCCCTTCACCAGTTATCATGAGACTGAGCATCATCTGTCAGAAACAAATACATTGAATATTTTGAACTTGTCCACAGCTTTCCTTTTATTATTATATTAAAGATAGAATATAAAAGATCTAAATGTAGTGCATTAGGAAAATATTATCTTCTACAAATTCAGTGGTTTGGAGGACATGTTGAAAATGCTCTAGGATATTGTACATTGATTTCTTTTAGTCTGCAATAGCTAATCCCCCTTTTTGGATTGATACAAATAGCCAAATCACTCCCAAATCTTCAGGAAATGAAAGGCTAGATCACTAATCACTGCATGCATACTTCACTTTAATATTTCATTCAGCTTTGATAGAAGATTATAATGGAAGATATTATGAAAGGGCACCACTACAATTGTACTCAGTGGGCTATGTGTAATATTTGAAAGTACATCATCTCTGTGGGTACTTTGCAAGTTGCAGTTGTTAGATGAAGAATAAATGTTAAACTAGATTCTTCCAGTCATCGAATCAAATACATTTATTGTGTGCCCTCTGTGTGCAAAGAACTGTTTTAAGTGTATAGTTTGGTCTCTGCCATTATTCTGAAACTATGCTCCTGCTGTGTATTAAGCAGGGCTGAATGAATCTTGCTAATATAATAAAATAAAGGCAGTTTCTCCCTGTTTCTGGGAAATTATTAAATTAGTGCTAAAGTTTCAGGAGTTTTCTCTTCTGCTAGTTTTTCTTAAATGTTTGACACCTTCTACTGATTGATTATAATTGTACCATATTTTAAATAATTTTTAAATTATGATTTATTTAGGTTTAATGTGTTTTTATTTTATTATCTGAGAAAAACATCATGATTACTGTCCTTTCTGTCATGAAAACAAGTTGGAATACCAATGCAACTTAGGAGGCTTTGGATATGACTGTAATTAATTCATTCAGGCTGCAAAAATTCACCAGTTTAGGCACTTGCCTGATATATAAATATCTAAAATACAATCATGTACTTTGAAAGAATTAATATAGCATTTGAAGTAATCAAAGAGTTCCAATAGATTAGATCTCAGGAGTGTGTGGTTTATTTTGTTTTACTTACATTCTTCATTTTCTAGGGAATAAAGTTAAATTGTGTCTATTATTTCTAAATGTTGATCGTGCCCTGTAAATATGTCAAGCCATCTGCAACTTAAGCTGCATAGAATATGTAATGAACAATTTTTGATTTTGTCAAATAGCATTAGCTCAGGACTTACTAATAATAGTAAACACTTATAAACACATGCTTTGTGTCAGGTATTATATTCTACATGCATTGACTTTAAGCCTCAGAGTCACCCTGTGGAAAAGGGGTTTATATTATCCGTTTTATTCAGAAGAGGAAATTGACTCACAAAAGTGAAGTTAACTCAGTTAATTTGGGCTTCTAATATATGACAGATCACATATTTGAACCCAGGCAGTTTAGCTACAGAGTATGGGTTCTTGACAGTTGAGCTATACTAATCCTATTTTTAAAAACTTCAAGAGTACTATATTATTTAGTATGCCCTGAGTTGCAAGTATCACCCTAGACTGGTAGAAACAATATAAAGAATTTACTGGCTCACATAATTAGAAGGACTAAAAATAGCACTTGCTTCAGGAAAGGCTTGATTTATTGGTTGGATGATGTCACTGAGAACTCAGTTTCCTCTAGTCTCAGTGCTCTCTTTTCCCAAGATGGATGGCAGCAGCATCAGAAGAAAATTCTTCCTTATTCACATTCAGCAAGAAAAAGAGCTTCCTGAACTCTAATTCTTGCCAAAGTATTGAGAATCTCTCTGAATGACCCAGGATAAGTTTCTGACTCATCCAGAGTCAATCACTGTGGTCAGGGAGATGAAATGTTGGCTGAGGCTGGATCACACATATTTCCTTGAAACCACAGAGTCCTCAAATGGATTTCTGATGAAGGAGAGAATGGGCACTCTAAAGGTAACCTACAAATGTAAACAGAATATGAAACTTATGTATTCAAATTTTGTGTTGTGGGAACTATTCACTAGGTAAGATGTATGCATCTATAATCTTACATCTATCTATCCTTCCATCATATATATCTCTAGCTAGTACATATCCCTGAGAATTGATCATTAAACTAAGATGCTTATCCAAAATGAGTTTTGGAAGAAAGGAGTGCTGTGGTTAGGAGCACCTATACTAAAACCATCTTGCCAGGTTGTCATGTAAGTAGTAATGACTAGTGAAAGCAAAATTTACCCCCAAGTTTAATTTTGTGGGCATTTGAACACCCAATAAAGTGGAGAAAATAACATTTAATTTAAAATGATCTTTTTTTCCAAATCCCACAAAGTAATGTTGTCTAGAGTTGTTATGTGAATTTTTTCTTTAGTACTACTTTTGTGTTTTTTCCATGCTCTTTTAAGAAATAAGCACTTCTCTGAGACATGGAGCTCACAAAGACTATAGTCTGAGAAATTTCAATGCCAAGGTTATATTATTGGCAGGTTGTCATGTGGAGGAATGAAATTCTTGTCCAAAGGAGACATACATGCTTCAGTTTCTTCTGTGCTTAAAAAGAAGCACCATAAGAAAAATCCACCTCTAGATTCTCATGTCAAGGCTGAACCATCTGCAAAATACAGTAATAAACATGTAAGTGGAAGAAGAGAGAAAAAAGATACGTGAATTCTTTCCTATTACTGCAGTTCACGGCATCCTAAACTGAAATCATTGCTCACCCTTCTCAGTGTTATGGTATATACATACACAATCTTGTTGAACCCAGAAATTGTAAGAGAAAATGACCTTCCTATATTTATGTAGAAAGACTCTTCTTTGTTTCATGTTTCTATTTCAAATCAGTTGCGGTGATTTACTTGAATTAACTGCAGTGGTTCATAGATTATACAACATGAAATGAAAACATTTCATCTAGTATGAATGTGAATCATTGAATATATATATTTTTTCCATCTACCTAAAAAATGTAAAGATATAATAAACACATAAAATCTGAGATCTCCAGGTAGGATATATCTGTTGATATAGCTGTTGAGAGATATTCAAAGGAAAAAATATTTAAAATAAATTGGTTTTATTACATCAGTAGTCTATCATTTATCTATCTATGCATTTGTAGTATGAGGGTTTGAACTCACATCCTTGAGCATATTTTGGCAGGGCTCTGCCACTGAGGTACACACCTAGCCTTTTTATTTTATTTTATTTTAGATTTTTATCTTGAGACAGACTTTTGCTAAGTTATATAGACTACTTTTGGCCTCAAACTTGTGATCCTCGTGTCTTTGCTTCCTCGGTCTCTGTGATTACAGTTATGTGCCACCATTCCCAACTTATGTTAATGCTCAAAATAATTATTTTAGAGTAATTTTAGTTTTACATAAAAATTACAAAGATAATACAGAATTCCCATATGCCTTATTGATATCATTTCCCATACTGATACCAATTTATATTAATATGGTACAATTTTTACACTTAATATACTGTATTGATATGCTTAACTAAAGTCTATAATTTATACAGATATCCTTAGTTTTTAAATAAATGTTTTATATTAGAACTGTTCAATACATACAGAATTATTTTAGAATGGTGCAGAGAATGCCCATATACCCTGTAGTGAGCTTTCCTTATTATTGACATCTTACATTAGTGTGGCACATTTGTCACAATTAATGAACCATTATTGACGCAATGCCATTAACTAACGTCCATATTTATTCAAATTTCTTCAGTTTTTCCCTAATGTCCTATTCCTATTGCAGAATTCCATCTAGGATATCATATTATGTTTAATTGTCACATCTCCTTTAGCTCCACTTACTTGGTTGTAAGTTTTTCAGACATTCTTTGTTTTTAATGGTCCCGACAGTTCTAAGGATTATTGTCAGGTATTTGTAGAACGTCCTTCATTTGAGAGTTCCTGTTGTTTTTCTCTTTATTGGACTGATTATTTGAGATCTGTGGAGGAATACCACAGAGGTAAAGTGCCATTCTCATCACATCAAATGTATATATCTGGGGTGCTAAAAATGCATACACATTTTAAGAGATGTTACCTATGTATTAGTTTTTGGTGTTGAATAGAATTATGGTAGCAGTGTGCAGTATGATGTCTTGTAATTGCAGATGACAAAAGTGACTCGTAATCATGTTTTGTTATCATTATGTATTGAGTATTACAATTTTAATATAGTTAATGTGTATACATTTATTTGGCATCCTCTGTATATGATATCAAAATGACATAAGTGCTGATATTAACAGTGATCTCTTGCCTAAGGTAGTGTTTGCAGGTTTCTCCACTGGTAAGATTGAAAATTTCCCCCTCCCATTTCATAGTGTACTTTTTGTAAGAAAGTTGTTCTGTGCTGCCTGTACTTAAGAAGTGGGAATCCCTGTCTGGTGTAGTGGTACACACCTTTAATCCCAGGGATTCAGGAGGCTGAGGCAAGAGGATCACAAATTTGAGGCCAGAGGCAGCCTCAATGACTTAGTGAGACCCTATCTCAAAATAAAATAAAGGGCCTGGGAGTGTTGTTCAGTGGGAAAAAACCACTTACCTTGCATTAGAAGCCTTTGGTTGAAACCCCTTGTGCTGGAACAAACAAACAAATAAAAGAAGCAGGAAGCCCTCATCCATCCCCTTAAGTACACTATATCTACATAAATAATAAACATTTCTTCTACATGGAAGATTTGTTTCTTTCCTCCTTCTTATTTTTATTTATTTACAGTCATATTTTAAAAATACAATTAATCAAGTAGCATAGAAATGTATTTTTTTTTAGAAAGAATGTAACACATGGCCGAATGGTCTTATATTCAATGGTTGTTGTTGTTAGGTGCCGTCGAATCAGTATCTGACTCATAGCAACCCTCACAGGGTTTTCAATGGCTGACTGCTTCGGGATTGCCTTGAGAGTGAGTTGCCAGGTCCTTCTCCCATTTTTGTGGTGCTGGGAATTGAACTCAGGACCTCAGAGACTGTAGTGCAGCGCTCTACCAACTGAGCTAAATCCCAGTCCATTCAATGGTTAGCTTAGTATTAATTGGAATGGCTTGTACTCCAAGGAGGACATGAAATTAACTTTTTCTCTGGGTTATGCTATCTGACATATCACTTCTTTTCCCAAATCATTTAAAAACCATTTCTATTTATTGTATTTGACAACATATCTTGGCGATAATTAATTGCAGGAGTTCATTGTCTGATGAGTAAGTAGAACATTTTTGTATTTATTCTGATTGTTTCTCACAAAACATTTATTAATTTTGGTTGCAGCAGTGTTCACTCTCCTAGGTTTATTGAATGTACCAAGTATTATGCTAAGTCTTTGACTAATATTGCCTAACTTAATCCTTACTCCATCTCTATGAGGTGTGACTTTTAATGCCCATTTTGCAAATAGGAAATATTTAGAGTTAAAAACTTGACCAGTTACAAAGCTGGAAAATAGTAAAGTTACAATGTAAGCTAATATTTTTTCTGTTTTAAAATCCTAAGCTATTATCAACTACCTTCTGCTGCCTCTGTTCCCCACATCATACATAATGATAAATGCTTCAGGAATTTCCTTTCTTAGTCATTGATTGAATTTGATTTGCTATTATACTTCTGGACTGGGATTTAGCTCAGTTGGTACAGTGCTACTTTGCAGTCTCTGAGGTCCTGAGCGCGATTCCCAGCACCACAAAAATGGGAGAAGGATGTGGCAATCCACTCCTAAGGCAATCCCGAAACAATCACACATTGAAAACCCTATGAGGGTCACTATGAGTCAGACACGACTGGACGGCACCTAACAACAACAACAACAATTATACTTCTTGTTGTTGTTAGGTGCTATCGAGTCGGCATCCGACTCATAGTGACCCTCATAGGGTTTTTAAGGGCTGACTCTTTCGGGATTGCCTTGGGAGTGGATTGCCAGGTCCTTCTCCCATTTTTGCCAGTGCTGGGAATTGAACTCTCGACCTCAGAGACTGCAGCGCAGTGCTCTACCAACTGAGCTAAATCCCAGCCCCATTATATTTCTATTGCTACCATAATTTTCGTTTTCCTCTTGTAGACTTTTTCTGGTCCAATAATAATCTGTGTGAAATGTTTTAACAGGAATTTTCCATTTTGTTTCATTGAATACACATGAGAGTTTATATGGAATAAACATACTGCTGCTGCTTTTTATTTGTTTGTTTGTTTGTTTTTGATTTTGCAGGCCTGGGGGGTTTATCCCAGGACCTTTCATGTACCACACAAGTGTTCTACCATTGAGTTACACTCCAGTCCATTTTCTACTTTTTATTTTGAGCCAGAGTCTTGCTAAGTTTATAGGCTGCCTCCAGCCTTGAACTTGATATCCTCTTGCCTCCACCTGCAAGCTGTATTGTTTTTCTGTATAGTCTTCTTGATGCCCAAAATTTTGTTAACATTTTGACAAGACTCTCTATTAATTCCTACACACCAACATTATGAGGAGAGAAAAACTGTAAAAGATTTATTGTACTTTCAATATAACTATGGGTTGCATAGAAATAATGGTGAAAATTATGAGAAACACCAACTAACAGGCAAAAAGTTCAGGGAAAACATTAATTTTGAATAGGATTATCAGAGAAGGTGTTTTGGAAGAAGTAACATTTGACTTAGTCCTTGAGTAATTTGTAATGATTTGTGAGCATGGAGTGTGAACAGGATAGGATAATGCATTGTTGGCTGCTGGGATTCCCCTTTCTTTAGGTTCTTTTTTAATCTCTCTGACACCTTTAGTTGCTCATCATTTGCCTGCTTTTAAATATGCAATTATTGACCTCTGCTTCTTAGTCTCTTCTCTTTATTCTTAGTACATACTTGGAGACCTCAGTTCCTGGTGTCATCCTGAAAACTGGAAACATTTCTATCTGCCTGCCCATAAAATATCTCAACAGACATCTGCAAATCAGTATGTCAAAAATAACTCCTGGATGTTTTACTAGTTATATAAAAACATCTTTTATGTTGTTTTTTTTGGAGTGCTATGGATAGCACCCAGGGATGTGTACGTCCTAGGTAAGCATTCTATTACTGAGCTATATCACTAGCCCTTGTATTTTTTTTTGACACGGGGTGTTACTACATAGCTCAGGCTGGCCTGGAACTCTCAATCCTACTGCCTCCCCCTCCCAAGTACTAGAATTACAGACCTGTACCACTGTGCCTGGCAATCATTTACTTTTGAGTAAAGCATTCCTGAAATCAAGCAGGGATTCTAATACATACTACCTGACAGACTTTGAAGTTATTTAGTCTAAACCTGACTTAATCTTGTATGAATTATATTCATATATATATATAATATTGGTGACCATATATATAAATTGGTGACCAAATGATCACTATTTTCTTCACACTTCTTTCCATTCATACCAATGTGTGAGATTTCATCTATTAGTGAAAACTAATGCTTTGCTAGGGAGTAGTTTGTCATTGCAAACTCACACAATTCTGTATCACCTATACCTTTATACAGGATATGTTTAGCTGTGAAAAGCAGTTCTATACACATCTTCAGTAGAGAACCACCTATTTATCTCAGTCTACCATTTGCTGTTTCTAAACTAGGTCCTCATTTCTGTCAAAATAATTTCATCTGGGTTCATGGAGACCTCATTTATCACACATATATTTTGAAAATAAAACTCGCTTAAGATTTTCCTCCACTTGATATGGACCTCAAAAATAAGTGTAAATTTGGTGGACAAAGCTAGCAAAGATGGCCAATATCTTCCTAATTCAATCTGTCACCAGGTACACCACAATGCAATTACCCATTTATTAAGAAATAAAATGAAGACAAAAAAACCCATTTAATTTTAATTGCTTCTGATGTTCACCATATTGTCACTTTTTCCTGGCTTGCTGTGACTGCCCAGCTAGGATTTCTCTTTCATGCAAACAACAGAACTAAATTGGATTACATAAAAAGAAACTACACACTGACTCCCAGCAGTATGTTTTGACAAAACATTTTGTCTCCTTAAATGATTTCAGATGCTGTAGTCAAAAGCCTTGACTGCAAATAATGGGTTCATAAAACCTATCTTTAAAATTTTACCTGACAGTAATGCTGTGCAAATATCTGCACTTCTAGTTCACCTTCTCCGCTTGTTTACATCAGGATTTTAATGGAGTGGCTGTCATCGAACAACAGCTAAAGGCCACTGCTTGATAAGTTGCTATAAAAGCACAGTGTTTAAAATGAGAATTTCTTTCTTAAATTCAGCCATCATGAAAGGTGATGGTGATTGTAGTTAGAAAAAATATTGAAGAAACATGTTTTCTTGGAGTACCTCAATAAAACTCTCAGAGTTAAGTGACATTCTAAATAGGAATGACTTTCAGATTCCGAGTTTCAAGGTGCTAAAGCAGCCCAGAGCAAAAAGTACCTTACATAGTAATTCCTCAATAAATGTGTTCCTTCAATAATTATTTAACATTTTCTTTTAAAATGGAGCCTCTTTATGTCAGAATTTTGGACTATAGTATTTAATTCTATCAAATAAAAACTTGAGCCCTTTCCACCATTTGCACAATGAAAATTGCATTATTATTCTAAAATCAGTAAATTGTACATGGCTATGCATGTTTTGCTCATTTGCCCCTAAGTTCTTTCTGGGAGGAAATAAGTAAGACCTTAAAACTTAAAATTTATTTAGTGCTTCCTTTGTGGGTTGCAAGGTGGTAATCACTTAGCGTGGATTATCTCACTTAACCCTCTTGCCAGTCTGATGAGGTTGATATTATTTACGAAGAATCTAAAAAACTATTATTGTTTTCACACTTGTTTTGTTATTTAAGTAAAAAAAATGTATCTACTAAGACTGGCTCCATGGTGCACACCTGTAATCCCAGCTACTTAGGAGACTGAAATAGGAGCATCGTAAATTGGGGGCCAGAGGCAGCCTGCACAATTGAGCAAGACCCTATCTTAATTTAAAAAGTAAATAAGAAGGTGTGAGGGGTGGCAGCTCAGTGGTGTAGTGCTTGCTTAGGATGATTGGGGCCCCGGCTTTAACTCTATAGTCTCTCTCTCTCTCTCTCTCTCTCTCTCTCTCTGTCTCTCACACACACACACACACAGTTATTTACTTATGATAACATAATAATATGGTAACATATGTGAATCATTCAGTGGCTTCATAGAATTACTTTTTTTTCCTTTTCAACACCATATTTGAATGTAGGACCTTATTTCCAATTGGGAACATGTTTTTACACCTGATGCTTTCTTCTAAAATAATCTCTGCAACTTCTTTTAATATCACATCTCCAGCTTCAGTTTCAACAAGGTGAATTTTACACCTGCTTTAGTTTGGTTTTCCAGTTCTGTGAAATAAACAGTAACAGCATTAGCATTACATAGTTCTTAAGAACTTAAAATTATCCATCATTTAAAAATATTCAACAACATAGTTACTATCATAGTAAGAAATTAAAATGCCAAAAAGTAACCAGACTCATATATTTTGTCAAGTTTCAGCACTATGCTTCCATTTTATTTTCTGCCTTCAAAATTGTGCTAACTCCTAATCATTTCAATCTGTGTTCTTCATTTCAGCCTATGTCCTCAAAGAAATTTCTTTTTTTTGCAAAAACTCCGAGGGTGGTGCCAAACATGAATCAACTCTGATGACATTCTCTTTTTTGGTAAACCCCTCCCATACTGTTAGAACTTTGGTAGGTTAACAGTTTTGAGATTACTTTAATTCCCTTTTATTCTAAATATTAAATTCTTCTATTCTCTTGCTCATTTTATTTCATCAGAGTCTATAATTTGAGAATAGGAAGGAAATTAGATTTTGGCCTGCAATGAGATGATATCCAAAGATTATGGAATCCTTTGTGATATTAAGAACTTACTATATTGAAGAAGAAATGACAATCCATTTTTCATCAGTCTTATTTCATCCATTGCCTTATGGATGTGTTCCAAGTCTATATTACTACTGCAAAATCCATAGCAAAAATATGTATGAATCAGCATGTGCAAACTTTTTCGTCTTCAGGTTGAGGCAGCTCAAGAGATGTAGCCCTGAGACCATTTTGCCATTTAGACTGTATCATTTCTTCAAGGCAGGGGAAACTTCAGAAAATATTTTTTATTTGACATTCTCATAGGAGTGCTTGTTGCTCTCTTGCTTAGGAAAATGTTATGGGAACTTTCATGCTTATGTCATTTCTAAGAAATAAAGAACCAAAGAAATGTTAGAACTAAAGTGTATCTTAGATGTGCTTTAGTTAATCAGGTAGACTAAATTTTGCCTGCAATACTCACCCACCTGGGACAAACGGAGGAACCAAATTGATTCTCCTGTCAATTTTCCTCTGATCTCATATTTGAGACAGTGAACATGGTCATTTTCACATCTGAATTATAGATGCAAGTAGGACAAACACCAAAATCCTCTCTCTTTTCAGGACCAAGAACTCAGCCACAATGTTTCACTCTTCCTCCTACCCCAGGCCAATTGTTGTCATAATAAACAATGAATAATAAACAAAGAATAATAAACAAAGAATCATGAGACTGAGCATTGAGCAAAGAAATATGTTAACATACCTTGGGCTTTATAACCTTGAGCAAATCATGTGTTGTGCTGTTAGGCACCATCAAGTTGGTATCCAACTCATAGAGACCCTATGTACTACAGACGAAACACTATTGTCCTGCTTCTTTGCTATTCATAGGGTTTTCAATAGTGGATTGATGTTTTTGTTGTTGTTGTTGGGGAGTGGGTTGCCAGGTCCTTGTCCCAAGCCTACAGCACCAGGTGCTCCCAGGCAGTCTCCCATCCATGTACTAATCAGGCCCAACCCTGCTTAGCTTCTGAGATCTGATGGGATCAGAAGACACAGTGGTATGACTGCAGGCTAATCATGTTGCTGGTTTAAACTGAGGTTTCACCATCTGTAAAATGACAATACTTATCCATCGGCTGGCTTGAGGAATTTAATGTGCTAATTCATAAAATGCATTTATCTCAGCACAAAGAAAATATCAACAAATATTAAACATTAATGCTAAATTTACCTACAAGGTGGCTGGCAAATGTGTATAGGTGGAAATGAAGATAGGTGGTGTATTGATTTATAGTTTAGAACTTATCAGAAATCAATATCAGATTCTTATTTTAAATTTTAATTATTGAGGGCTAGGGAGCACGGTGGTAAAGTGCTTGCCTAACATGCTCAAGGCCTTAGGTTTGGTCCCCAGCACCATAAAATTAAATAACTAAATAAATATATAAATAAATAAACAATAACAAAAATAAAAACTATTTTTAAGTAAATATTTTATTGGCTTAGACATGCAGATAAGTAAATCATATGTTACATTTACATCTTGATAAAAATGAGCAGATATTTGAAACCAACCACCTGGGTTGAAAATGGCACATAGGTGAGATCTCTATTTCTTCCTTGTTCACTGTTTCCTTGATGATAACCACTAATCTGACGCCTATCACTATTGTTTAGTTTGTCTATTTTTGGAACATTTTAAGAATGGAATTCCTATGACTGGAATGGGGTTCAAATGAAGAAATGCTGTTCAAAGAGTACAAATATTCAGTTATAAGATGAATAAGTTTTGGTGATCATGGCATGATGATTATAATTTATAAGATATTATATATTTGACATTTCTTAATAGAGTCAATCTTAAGTGATTTGACTACACACACAAACACACAAACACATGACTATGTGAGGTGTGTTGATGAACTAGGTTTTGGTAATTGTGGTAATCATTGCTAACACATTTCCCAATATATTGTGTGCATACATCAAATGATCATCAGTATACCTTGAATATTTACATTTATTCTTTGCAAATTATATCTCAATAAAACTGGGCAGAAAGAAATTTCAGTACAGTCTCACCAGGCTAAAATCCAGAAATTGACAGCCTGTGTTTTAGAAGCTTTAGGAGAGAAATCATTTCCTGTTTATCTGAGTCAGAATTCAGACTCCTTATAGCTGTGGGACTCAGTTTCCCATTTTCTTGTTTGCTCTAATTGTTGTTAGGTGTCCTTGAATCAGAGCTGACGCATAGTGACCCTCATAGGTTTTTCAAAGACATTGTTTCGAGCTTGCTTTGGGAATGGATTACCATGTCCTTCTTCCATTTTTGCTGTGTTTAGAATCAAACCCTGGTTCTCAGAGAGTGCAGAGCAGCACTCTACCAACTGAGCTAAGGGTCACCTTCCAGAAGCTACCATATTCCTTGGATAACAGGCCTTCTATCTTCAGAGCAGTAATGGTATCTTGTCATTGTAATGTCTCATCTTTCTGACCCATTCTTCTGTCTCCCTTTTCTTCTTTTAAAGACTGGTGTGATTACATTTTACCTATGTGAATAATCTAGGATAATTTTCTCATCTCAAGTTCCTTAACCTTAATTATAAATTCAAGGACTCTTTCATCATCTAATGAACCATATTCACAGGTGCCATGAATTTGGTTATGAACACCTTTAGGTGGTCATTTTTCTGCCAATGACATCACATCTTTGTCACTTATAGTTTTAAGATTTTGCAGGGATCAAAAAATGACTTGTGAAGTGCTATTTCATCTTCTATTTTTTAGAAATGTTTTTGAAGATGTGGATCAATTCAAATGTTTTTTCCTCTAGCTGCGTAAATTTTGGTGAATAGTAATTTTCAAGGTGTTTGACATTTCATTACCATTTTAAAATTTATTGGCATAAAGTTCTCCACTATTTCTTTTTAAATGTCTGTAGAATCTGTAATGATGTCTTCTCTTTTATTCTTGATATTAGCATTTTGTTCCTTTTCTCTTTTATTCTTAACCACTCTTACCAAAATTTTATTAATTTTATTTTTTGAGACTCAACTTTTGATTTCATATTTTCACTGTTTGCACCCTAATTAGTATTATTATTTTCGTATTTCCTTCTTTCTTTGGTCAGATGTTCTTTTCTTTTTAGTTCTAGAGATCAATATTTAGATAATTGTTTTTCAGCTTTTCTTTTTTGTTCATATATTGTTCTAGGCTATCCATTGCCCTATAGAGTAAGCTTTATCAATATTTCACAAGTTGTTGTGTCATTTTAATGCATTTTCTTTCATAGCATTTTGAATTTTCATTGTGTTTCTTTTTTGGCATACAAGTACCAATAATTTGTATTATTTTACATAATTTTTAGGCAGATGAAAGCTTACTATTGATCTTTTTTCCTAATGATATCTATCTTAAAATCTATATGGTCAGAGAATATATTTTAGTACATTGTTTGACACATGTTAAGACTTAATGGCTAAGAAGAGAATCATTTTTAAACTGCTCACTTAAAAAGAATACATGTTATATCTTTGTTGTGTTCAGTGATTGACTATATATATATATATATATATATATATATATATATATATATATATATATCAACTTGAAGTTGTTAATTTTGTTCAGATCTTCTCTACTCTTTCTGAATTTTATGCTTATTTTATGAATTTAAATGTGTTTATATTCCACTAAGGTTGGGGTTGGGCTCAGTTAGAAGAGTGCTGCTCCACACTCTGAGGACTTGAGTTCAATCTTCAACATGATAAAAATGAGAGAAAGATGTGGCAACCCATTCCTGAAGCAATCCTGAAAAAATCAGCCAGTGAAAAGCCTATGAGTGTGGCTATGAGTGGGACCTGACTCGATGGCCCCTAACAACAACAATATTCCACAATGAATGTTGATTTTCCTGTTTCTTTTGTTTGTTCAGTCAAGTATTGCTTTATAAGTTTGGAAGGATGTTATTGGACACATACTAATTTAGACTAACATATTATATTACTGGATTTTCTTCTTTACCTTCATTAAATATTTCACTTTATTCCTAACATTACTAGTCTTAAAATTTATCCAATATGACATTAATATATCATCACCTGCTTGCTTGCTTTCAATTATTATGAACATGATGCTTCTCTTTCCCATCCTTTTAGACTGAATTTTTATATGTCCTTTTGTATGGGTCTTTAGTAAGCACTCCACGATCGAGTTTCACTTTCATCCAAAGAATATTAGTCTTTTAAATGGAGTATTTTTTTGACCTTTTAGTTAATTATTGTGATATTGGATATATACTTCTCATCTTCTGTTTATCCTATTTGTTCTTTTTTTCCTAAATTTTCTTTTTTTTTAAATTTATCACAATGTATTCTTCCATCCTCAAGTCATTAAATTGTCATTTCTTTATTCTTTTACTAGTCCTCAAGTAGTTACTTACAAATTAAAGCACATATTTTTGACTTTTTAACATCTAATATAAATTAGTACCTCTACTACTTCTTAGACATTGCTAGGTCTTTAAAACTCACATTCCTTTTTCTCTTATACAGGGTAAGTCAGGCCTTGATGCATAAGTAAAAACAAAATAAAGAACAAAAAACCCCATAAAATCTCCATGGTGTACAATAGTAAGCATTTATTTCTCACAATCTTCATGTTAGCAAGGGTAGTTTCTCTGATATCAGTTGTGCTTATTTACATTTTTGCAGTTTGACCAGGAAGTCTTTCCAGTGGTAAGGCAGAGAGGCACACAAGAGCAAAGAGGAAGCCCAAACAGAGGGCAGGGGACATGTTTCCTCTGATTTTATTTAAGCTAGGGCATGCTCTATGTGATGTCAGTCCCAACTGCCTAGCTCTGGGTACCTAGTGTAATGTGAGCTTAGAAAGGCCCCTGTCATAGGTTTAGATGTGTCAATAAGATCAAAAGAAGTTCCATTGTTTAGGTTTTTCTATTGGGGTAACTTCCCTTTAGTAAAATAAGATTATACATTACATAGGTTTAAGAAAGCCTGCAGCTTAAGCCCTATGGCATCTGATCCCATCAGATCTTGGAAGCTAAGCAGGGTCGGGCCTGGTTAGCACTTGGATGGGAGACCACCTAGGAATACCAGGTGCTGTAGGCTTGGGAGAGGCATCCCACTCCCAAAAATCAATCCTCCATTGAAAACCTTATGAACAGCAGAGAAACACTGACAATTGTGTTTCCCCTGTTGTATGTAGGGTCGCTATGAGTTGGATACCAACTTGATGGCACCTAACAACAAGGTTTAAGAAAAGAGTCATGAGAGAGTTGTCTGGGCATGTCTCAAAGAAGCACAGAATTACAGAGGGGAAAGTAAAACTTGAAGGTTACATACATTTTGACATTAAGCATGGCTTATTGCTACTTTAACATTGTCATTATTTAAAATATAATGTCTTTAGACAGGCAGTTTCCACAGCAGTCTTCTTGGTAGTTGTGTCAATGTTCTTGATTTGCAGCTGGTAAGATTCAAACCACATCCTGAGGTGAAAGCTCTTTCCCTTTCCATGTTCCCCAAATTTCCCTGTCTTTCTATCCTGTCTCCAAATTAGCTGAATTAGACCAGGGGCTGAGCTGCAAAGGTTCAAGCTGTGAGTCTACACTCTGGGCTCACAGTACAGCCCTTTCTGGATCAGCAAATGCCCACGGGAAGATCTTATGGTGATGGCAGAAGCACAAGGGCTTAGCTTAGCCATGCAACCACAATTTAGGCACCTTCTTGCATTGCTTCCATTGACATACCATGGGTAAATAGGTCAGATTACTGAGCCAAAAGTCAAGAGTAGGGTGAATATATTCTCTTTGTGTGAGAAACTACGAAGTTAGACAATTAAAATGTAAAAATTATTAGTGGTGAAGAAGTGTACCAACAATTCAACTTACTACAACTTCCCCTCTATAGACTTGTTTTAAAGAAAAAAGAAACATGAATGTTTTACCAAGACTCTTAAAATTGCAAAGGTATATATGGATACCCGTGTGGGAAACAATGACATAACTATCTTCACTTTTCCCACTGATAGATTATGATGGAGTTTGTGATGACAAGGATATTAGAATTCAACTCAGAGTGTTTGTAACTAAATTTCACTTAATTGAGATTTCTTTGGAGGCTGAGTTATAGTGTCATAGTTTATATGCCACATTTACACCTTAGTGGGAATTCCTTATAAGTGAATAATGCTCCAAACTGCTCATAATGGACCAGTCTCTGAGTCTTCAGAGAATAGGCATTTTAATTAGGTATATTAGAAAAACAGGAAATCAAACAGTAGTAGAACAAACTCTTGATGAATTTAGGAGGATTTGGGACTGGGGAAGGTAGTGTGAGAATATGAGCTTTAGAGAAACATGACTGGAGGCAATAGGCAGGTGAATTTTTCTATGAGATGCAAAAGAAACACATTAAGCATTTTTTCCTGATAAAAATTTATTTATCTTAGTTATCTTGACCATATTTTTGATGAGATATTAAAATCTTTCCTGTAGCAAACCTTTATATCTAAAAATACATCAAGATTCTTTATGCATTTATTTCTAAAAGTGTGTGAGAAATCACCGTTTGGAATCAAATTCAATTTTCTTTGGCTTCAACTAAAATATCAAGGATGCTCATCTTCTATTTCTGATTGATTTTAATTGGCAGCAATCCTTGCCACTTTAAAGTTCTCTGATGTGCCTCTTACCTATGAAATAAGTTAATAACATATAAGCAGTACTTTAAAACCACTTAAGGAATGGGTTGCTGTTTAAATAAGGGGTGAGATCCTTTATTTTTTCCTCTATCAAGAGCTTCTCATCATTGAGTGGAATCAATTGAAGATTGCAGTATAAAAAGCAATAGTTTATATTTTTAAAATGTATCAGAGAAAAGAAGCCTAGGTATTCAATGAATTGGCTTGTTATAATTATAATAGAAATTATGAACTTTAGGTCATATAAACAACCCTAAGAAAATCAATTCTGTATCTATGTAATTTAAAGAATTGAAGAATACAATCTAAAAATGCAGAGATGGATGAGGAAAGAAAAACAAAAATCACCACTAAGAAGAGTAAATGAAGCAAATTGAAAAGAGATGAGAGTGGCATACACTTAGGATGAGAGAAGAGTTTTAAAAATTGATCATAAACTGGGCACAGTGTCTGACATCATAATCTCAGTGATTTGGTAGGTGGAGGCAGGAAGATCACGGGTTCAAGGCCAGAGGCAACCTGCATAACTGAGCAAGACTCTGTTCTCAAGATAAAAATTAAAATATTGTCTGGGTGTGCAGCTCAGTGGTAGAGCACTTGCAAACTGTGTGCAAGTCTGGGTGTTCAACCACCAACTACAAAAAAGAAAAACAAAAACAAAAGCAAACGAACAATGATCATAATGGAAAAGAATCCATCAAGAATAGAAAAAACAAAATGAATTGAGAAAGGAAAGAGAGAGGTAGGATACAGTTTGAAATCTGGAGGCAGGGTGTCCAATGAGACCACATCTCTTTAGTTGTAGCTAACATGTAAAATCACTTCTGATCTAGATATTATCCAAATCTGATTAACAATTTCACTACTGTTCACAAACTTTCATCTACTTAACACGCTGAACACTATTCAAAGTAATCTTCAGCCAAAATGATGAGGAAAGAATTATTCTTAGGATGGTAGCTGCTGAGATCAGAATCATATACAGCTAAAGACTAAGACTCCTCTTTATCAATTCCTGACATGGAATTTTTAGTTGTGACTTTAAAGAACTCTGGTAAATAGTTTTTGTTGTGTAATTGTTTTGTAGACTTGATACTATTTTTCATTAGTTGTGCATATTATATGACCTTTTAAAATTTTCTCTTCTCATCTTTTCTACTTACAGAAAATAAAAGGTACACAAAGTGTCAGAGGTAAATACTATTTACCTACTAGTTTTGACCTCTTAAAAATCAATTTTATGAGAGCCAACCAACAGTATTTTTATAAATGTGTCCACTAGAGAATGACAAAGACTATCACATTTGGTAATGGCTAATAATGTTTTATGAAAACTTTGCTATGTTGTTGTTGTTGTTGTTGTTGTTGTTGTTGTTAGGTGCCATCAAGTCAGATCCAACTCATAATGACCCTGTGTACACCAGAATGGAACACTCACTGAAACTGTGCCATGCACACAATATTTTTATGTTTAGGCTCATTGATGGAGCTTCTGTGTCTATTCATTTGGTTGAGGATATTCCTTTTTGTGTTAATCTACCACTCTTTCAAACATGATGTCTTTTTCCAGGGGTTGGTCCCTCCTGACAACATGTCCAAAATATGTAAGATGCAGTCTATCTGGCCTTGCTGCCAAGGAGCACTCTGACTGCAATGCTAGGTCAGATCTCTTGATTCTTTTGGAAGACCATGGTATATTTAATATTTGTCTCCAGCATCATAATTCAAAAGTATTAATTCTCCTACTACATCTCCTATTCACTGTCCACCTTTCACAGCATGTGATATGACTGAAAATATCATGATATGAGTCAGGCACATCTTTATATTAATTGTGACATCTTTACTTTTCAACATTTTAAATAGGTCTGTTGCAACAGCTTTTCCCAATGCAATGTGTCTTTTGATTTCTTGAGTGATGCTTCCATGGGTGTTGATTATAGAACCAAGTAAAACAAAATCTTGGACAACCTCAATCTTTTCTCCATCTATCATGAAGTTGCTTATTGACCTCCTTGTAAGAATTTTTGTTTTTGTGATGTAGGGATACAATACATATTGAAGGCTGTGTTCTTTGATTTTCATCAGTAAATATTTCAAATCCTCTTCACTTTCAGCAAGCAATGTTGTATCATCTGCATAATGCAGGTTGTTACAGAGCCTCTTCCAATCCTGATGCCACATTCATCTTCATAGAGTCCAGCTTCTCAGATTATTTGCTCAGAGGTTGAAGAAGTATGGTGAAAGGATAGTTCCCAAGTGCAAATTCCTGACTTTAAAAAAGCCAATGTTTCCTTGTTCTGTTTGACCATTCCTGACTTTAAAAAAACCAGTGTTTCCTTGTTCTGTTTGAATGACTCCTCCCTGGTCCATGTACAAATTCCTCATGAATGTTTTGATATTCCCATTCTTCACAGTATTATCCATAATTTTTTGTGATTTACCCAGTCAAATGCCTTTACATAGTCAATAAAACATAGTTAGACATCTTTCTGGTATTCTCTGCTTTAGGGTAATATCCATATGATGTCAGCAATGATATCTCTGATCCCACAGCATATTCTGAATCCAGTTTGACTTTCCCACAGTTCCCTGTCAGAATACTGTTGCAACCACAATTGAATGATCTTTAGCAAAATTTTACTTGTGTGTGATATTAATATTGTTTGATAATTTCCACATTTGGTTGCATCCCCTTTCTTGCGAATAAGCAAAATATAGATCTCTTCCATTCAGTTGGCCAGGTGGCTGTTTTTCATATCTCTTGGTATAAACAAGTGAGCACATCCAGTGCTGCATCTGTTTGTTGAAACATCTCTATTGGCATTCCATCAATTCCTGGAACCGTGTTTCACCAGTTCCTTCAAGGGAGTTTCCACTTCATCCTTCAGTTGTATTGTTTCCTGATCATATGCAACCTATTGAAATTGTTGGTCATCCATCAATTATTTTTGGTATAATAACTCTGTTCCTTCCATCTTCTTTTGATGTTTCGTGTGTCATTTAATATTTTCTTTGTATAATCCTTCACTATTGCCACTAAAGAGTGACATTTTTTCTCTAATTCCTTAAGCTTGAGAAAAATAGAGCATGTTCTTCCCTTTGGGTTTTCTATCTCTAGATACTTGCACATGTCATTATAATATTTGATTTTGTCTTCTTAAGCTGCCCTGTGAGATCTGTTTAGTTTCTTAACTTCATTATGTCTTCCTTTTACTTTAGGTGCTTGACATTCAAGGGCAAATTTCAGAGTCTCTTTTGACATGTAATTTGGTCTTTTTTTTTCTGTCCTTTTAATAGTTTTGCTTTCCTCATAAATGATGTCTTTAATATCATGACACAATTCACCTAGTCTTCTATCATAAGTGTCTAATGCATTAAGCCTCTTCTTGAGATGGTCTCTGAGTTCATGTGGGATATACTGAAGGTCATACCTTGGCTCTCCTATGCTTGTTCTAATTTTCTTCAGTTTAAGTTTGAACCTACATATGAGAAGTTCATGATCTTATCTACAATCAGCACTTGGTCTTGTTCTGACATTTGATATTCTGTCATGGACAGCATTGTACTTATGGATAGATCTTGATATGTCCTTTTGATGATGAATGCAACCCCATTTCTCTTTAAGTTGTCATTATTGGCATAGTAAACCATTTGATTATCTGATTCAAAATGACCAATAGCAGTCCATTTTAGCTCACTGATGCCTAGCCTGTTGATATTTATGTACTCCATTTCACTTTTGATGATTTCTAGTTTTCTTAGATTCATAATACATACATTCCATGTCAAATTATTAATTGCCATTTACAATTGTTTCTTCTCATTTTGAGTCATGCTACTTTATCAAATGGAGGTCCCTTGGGATTTCACTGTATTTCTATAATTAAGGTTGACTCTTCTTTGATGAGACAACCCCTCCTCATTTGTCTTTGAGTGACTTCCAACCTGGTGGGCTCATTTTCTGGCACTATATCTGTAGTGTTTCTCTGTTATTCATAGGGTTTTCAATGACTATTTTAGGAGAGGGCTGCAGTGCCCTTTTCCCTAGTCTATCTTAATGTGGAAGCTCAGCTGAAACCTGTCCACCATGGATGACCCTGGTCATGTCTGTAATACTGGTGGCTTAGCTTTCAGCATCACATAAGCCCTCACAGTATGGCAAACTGACAGACAAGTGTGGGAACTTTGTCTTATGTATTTTATATGTGTGTGGAAGTTGTATGTTATAAATCATTTTCTATTGTGGGATGTATTAGAAATCAGAAATCAAAATATCTGCAGCTTGGTTCCTTTTGATGACTCGGAGGGAGAATCTATTCCATCTCATTGCCCTCTATTAGTCATTGGCAAACCTTGGCATTCCCTGGGTTATAGATGCATTGCTCTTATTTCTGCCTTCATGTTTGCAGGACCTTCTCCCTATGTTTTTCTCTGTCCCTAAACTTTTCCTTTTTCTATAATCACACAATTTTATTGGATTAAATCCAACCCTAACGATCTAATTTTAACTAGATTATTTTCAAGAACCCTTTTTCCAAATAAGGTGACATCAGGGACACTGGGTGCTAGGACTTCCACAAGTTTTTTGAGTACCCAATCCAACCCATAACATGGGTCATGGTCAAATAATTTGAAAACTTCTGTATAGGCATTTCTTATCATTGTATGCTTTGACCCTGGAAACCATGCTATTCTAAATGGGCAAAATTGTGTATTGATCTGAAGAGGCAACATGGTATAGAGTACTGATTTGGGCTGGTCCTTTCTGACCCTAATAACCACAGGCAAATCATTTGTATGATTCTAATTACACTTCTTTTTATTTAGGCAGCTGACATACATCTTTCAAGGTGTTTAGAAAGTTAATAAGGACATTGAATAGTGATTTTGAGGGTAATATTTTTGTCTACCTAAGTCTACCTTTTAATGGTTTATAAAGGCATAGATAATACTTACATAACAGTTTAGCAATTTGTTAAAATACACTTTCAAGATATAAGTACTTTATTATTCACAATATAATCTATAACATTGGGTTCCTGAAAGAGGGATATATAGATACCAGATATTTACACCTCGCTGTGTATATTTGTCTCCTATTTTTTAATCATGTCACTGTATGCATTCATCAGTTTTCTGACAACTATCTGCTTAGATGTCACTCATTCCTTCCACCCAATCTAGTTGAAATTAAAATATTGACAGAAATAATTTTTTCATAGAAAGTGGAAAAGCTAATAGGAGTGGTGAAACTAGGTTGGTTTTTTTTCATGCATTGCCACTGACAATACTCTGAGAATTTTTAGTTTACTTCTTGAAGTCATGTAGTAATATATTAAAATAAAATATAAAGCAAAGATTTGAACAGAGAATAAGTTTAGTTTCTTCTGGTGTTCTTAAAATATTCCCCAAAAGAAAGCCAAACACAAAAACTAAGAAAGGCTGCCAAGCTATATCTCTCATATCTTATGGTGATGGTATGTAGTTACAAGAGTGGCACAAATAAAGATAAAATATTATTCTCCACTTCTAAAAATACTTAATGATAATAATAGCAATAAAATGTAAGAAATGAAGTTTTTAACACAATGGAGAAAAACTTTCAAAAGCACTAAAATATGCTAAATACAATTCATTTTGAAATTCCTAATAAACAGCATATTCTTTATTGCAAATATTAATATTTACATAATTCAACTCTGAAATTATTTTTTTAGCTTAGTAATGAATATTCAGCACTATAAAGATTTTGAAACTTAGGTTTAAGAATTCCCTAAATTCCCCAGGAATTTCATTATTGTACTAAACACTTGATTTTCTACCCTTTACAAGCTACTAATTTCATCATTAAATTGTCTGGATTTATTGCCTCAAAATATAAAACAATATCATTGGAGGGGAAGGGAACTCATATATGCTTACAATTTATCTCATTTTAAAAATTGAATATAGGTAATCAATAGATGAAAAAAGTCAAGCGAATGAGTTGGCTCATGGTCAGAGGGTTCATTGACAAGGATTGTGATTAAGATCAGAGAGTGAGTGGCTAGCTGGAGGCAGTGATTTTAGTCAGGTAAGCCACAAGTAAAATAGAAACAAAACTAATAATGCAATCGTTTACCTTTTGTCAATTTGTAAAGCATGGGAAAGTGTTTTTCATATTTGAATCACAAGTGCCTATTATAGAGAACTTGTTTTGTTAAATGATTCCTACAAGAGTCAAAGACCTAACCAACATTCCTCTCCTACACCACATCCTCCACCATATCTCTCCCTGTACCATATAGGGTTTACTTTTATTTCACTTCATTTCATTTTTCAGTACTGGGTGATTTGAACTCAGGGCCTCTCACATGCTAGGCAAGTACTCTATCACTGAGCTGCACCCCTAGACCCTCTTTTAAATTTTTATTTTGAGACAGGGTCTAAGTTGTATGTTTGCCTCTGGCCCTGAATTTGCTACCCTCTGGCCTCAGCCTCCTTCCAGAGACACTCTGATTACAAACATGCACCATGACACTCAGCTTAGGGTTTACTTTTAAATCTCCTTGCATTGGTTTGTTCTGTCCCAGGCAGATCTTATTCTTGTTTCCTTCCCTTCCTACAAATATGTTTTCATTTTTCATTACCCAGCTATAAGCTTCCTTCCCCCTGAAAACTTTCCTGACTAGTGTCACCTTCCAACACTGAGAATTAGTTACTTCTTCCACTGTTACTAACTCTTCATACTTCTTTTATGGCATTTATTGCAATGAATTATAGTAAGTTGTGTATGAATGTTTCCCAAGCTAGGGAATGTGTCTTTAAAAATGACAGTAACTATGTCTAAGTAACACTTTTATTACAAAAGCTAAGAACATGTAAGTCCACATTAAAAATTTAAGGACTTTCATGGGTGTTTTGCACTAGAGTAGTCGCAACAGCATATTTTGCATCTAATGAAAAGTTTGCAGAGGTGACAACAACTGTCTGCACACTTTCTTTCACTCTAGCTCAGTTCAGTCTGTTCAACTTCTGAGAGGCTTTGGGAAAACAATAACTACAGCAACCACCACCAAAATACCACTACTATACCATATAGATGGGAGAAGGACCTGGCAACCCCCTCCCAAAAATCAATCTGCCATTGAAAACCCTATGAACAGCAGAGAAGCACTGACAATAGTGTTTCCCCTGTTGTACAGAGGGTCGCTATGAGTCGGATACCGACTTGACGGCACCTAACAACAACAACAACATACCATATAGAATTTTCCTTAATCCATTTCACTGCCTTCCTCCTAACACTCTTGTTCCTCTCTGTATGTTTCCAGGAAAGCTTTGTTTCATAGATATAACAAGTCTCTTTTGCCATTGAGCATTTTAGGTGATCTTACCATTTGTAATTTCTTGTTTTATTGCCATGTTGCTTCTGGCCTGGCTAGCTGCATCTCTGCTTCTAGGGTAGAGCCTAAGACATAGCAAGTAGATTTTTTTTAAAGGCCAAAGCAAGGAGATCTTGCAGTGCTACCTTTGGAAAAGTATTTCATTTATTATGTTTATTCAGGATTAAACAAAATTTACAGTGTAGATTTTTATGCTGGGCTCTGTTGTGGATGTAAAGGTAAGGTAGAACGGCTCCAGACCTAGTGGAAATCAGGGTCCGAGTGCTATACTAACTGGATAAGCATGATGCAGAGCAATGGCATGATAATAGACACAGGAGGAACAGAGAAGGAAGTGGGGTGTAGGAAAATGTCTTCCAGAGAATTTGGTATTTTAACAGGGCTAAAGTTAAATTTCAAGATGTCAACCTGATTGTAACCATTTAGAATAAACGGAAGAGTGTTAGAAAATGCCCAGTTGTTAAAAGGCTTAGTTTATTGGGAAAGAAATTGAGCATGATTAGATCAGATACTCAGGTTGCTCATCCAGAAAACAGGTCTCAGATAAGGCTATTTCAGTATTGGTTGACTCTTCCCAGACTAGGAAAGAATCCCAAGTCACCCATTAATCCAAGTTCATAAACACCATCCCATCAGGCATGCCATTTTGGGGGTGTCAGAGGTGAAACACATTCACTGCCTGTGTAAGCTGAGTAGAAAACACAGTGTGTTTTGCAGGGCAGGCCCTGTCTTTCCTTGTTGACTATAACTCAAGACAGTAGAGAATGATTTATAGGCTACATGAGAAGGGAGACTGTGGCATTTGGTACATATGTTCAGGGCAGTGCTTCAATAGTGGATTTTTATGGTCAAGAAGAAGGGCTAAGTTTACATCATAAAGAGGGCAGTGCCTACATTGAGATGCAACAGGCCTATGCTTTGTCCTATTGAAAACCACAACAAAAGGTGAAGTTCAAGACTCTAAGTGACTTGCCTAAGATCATACAACTTACTAATGCAAGAGCTGGTGTTGCCAGGGTACTGTTGTGTCAAGTGTTAGTCCTGTGAAAGAGAAGTATGTGCTTCCACATAACAAGGATGTCTAAGAATCTCAGCTCATGATAGAAATGACAAGTTCTTAAGAAGTATTGAAGTTAATAAATTACTAATGAATTCACTTTTTTCTGACAAGTCTTGTCTTAAATTTGTACTAACCTCTGGATTGCCAATAATGCAAACTACACTAAGCTTTCAGAAAGAAAAATCCATTCTTCTTGGTTATTTAGATACCATCTCTTATGTCTACTGGTTTGGACCTTGTTGTTGTTGTTGTTGGGTGCCGTCGAGTCGGTATCCGACTCATAGTGACCCTCTGTCCAACAGGGAAAACACTATTGTCAGTGCTTCTCTGCTGTTCACAGGGTTTTCAATGGCAGATTGATTTTTGGGAGGGGGTTGCCAGGTCCTTCTCCCAAGCCTACAGCTTCTGGTGTTCCCAGGCGGTCTCCCATCCAGGTACTAACCAGGCCCGACCCTGCTTAGCTTCTGAGATCTGACGGGATCGGATGTCACAGGGCTACCGCTGCAGGCTGGACCTTGTTGAGGTCATCTGATATTCTCAGGTTTAGGGCAACACCAGCAAGGGGGTCAAGGAGAAGGGGAGAGCACACTCAAAGGGGCTATTGAAAAGACTTCAGGGAAAGGGCTTTCTACAATACATAGGTAGGGTTAAGGGAAGCTAACAAAGCATAAGGAATCAGCTTGTGATGAGTAACAGTAGGAGAGACCTTAACAGCTTAAATCTTAAAGAGAGAAAGAGAAGGAACTGATAGTGGGTTCTGGAGGGAATGCTTATAGAGGTAGGAGATGGCATTCAGAAATAAGCTGTGGTTACAGCCTCACTTACACATAAGAATGTAGTCATACCACCGAAACACCTGCATCACCGTGTTCAATGCTGCACTCTTCACAATAGCAAGGATATGGAATCAATCAAAGTGCCCTTCAACAGAAGAATGGATAAAAAAAAACCATGGTACATATACACAATGGAATACTACTCAGCAATCAAGAAAAATGAGATAAGGTCATTCATAGCAAAATGGATGGAATTAGAGAAAATTATTTTAAGTGAATGAACACAAGCTCAGAAAGAGAAACACCACATGTTCTCACTCATATGTGGGAGCTGAATCAAAATTATAAGAAGGAAAAATCCTATTCAGAGGTTGGATCAAAATAAAACAAAAAAATAAAATAAAATAAAAGCTAAGAATAGTGTCAGTATAAATGGTCTAGAAAATGCATGCAATTGTTCTGACAAGATAAAAACAAAAGTTCACTACAGGAAAAGTTTCTGTCTTAAACAGAACTGGAACCCAAGGACATATAAAAAAAATGTTACCAAGTAAATGATAGAGAAGACTTAGATGGGGAGGGCGGGAGAGGGGGAAGCATACAAGAGGGTAAGGGGGAACCTATATGAATAATGTACATCAAAATACATATATGGAAATGTCACAATGAAAAGCATGTCAGAATAAATCACATTAAGGTGTACATTAAAAATTTCCATTAATAATAAAAAAAAGAATATAGTCACTGACAATTGAAGGTATAACAGGGAGGTAGCCAGGTACTAAAAATTCTAATTCCAGTTTCTTCCTGCCTTCAGATATCCTCAGTGACTTAGTCTCACCCAACCCCACAGCAAGTCAGAGAAAAAAGTCACAGAAGTCTCTAAGAACAAAGGGTGGATCTGGAGAGGTGGATGGAGAATAACCAGAATAACCAGCACAGAGCAAATACAAATTCATCATTCATGCCCTGGCCCAAGATCTCTGCAATTCTCCCATTCACATCACTTTCTGGTTGTGCAACTCTACAAACTGCTCTGATTTCAAAAAGTTTACCTAACACTACTGGGAGAATTATGTAAATATGAATAGTTTGGCTGAGCAGTGACTAAGGAGAGAAGGAAACATGACCTCCATCTGCAAGCTGTGGTGGGAATGGAAATGATTTTCTCTGGGAACTCAGCTGGGATTACTGTTAAATCATTTGTATACTGTTAAATGAGTTGCGTGCCAGTGGGGCAAAGAGGTCTTGGAACTGTGTTTGCTGGCTTTCTCCCTACCTCCATCATTGTCTACAAGCATTTGAAAGGTTGAAAAAACAGCAAGAGAGGGTCCTGATTCAAGGTGATAGGACCAGATGTAGTAAAGTAAGAAGGATATTGGAACTTGAAAAACATGAAAGTGTTCATTAAAGAAGTTAATCTTTTATTAAAATATTCTCAAGAATATAATGTGGGGAAAACTCTTCTTTTGCATATTTAATCTCAATGCGAACAGAACTCTAAAAACTTACTATTGAATATAATTTCTATGGAGAAAATACCATATAGTTTGCTTCATCTTCGCATACTGAACAAGTGCATTTAGTAAGATTGACAAATTTTACGAAGATTCACTTCCAGCATGACTAACTAGTATTTATTTTTACTCTCTGAAATATAACTTATGATACTGAACATATTTAAATCTGAAGATAAGAAATTATTTTCCCTCCAGAGCAGAGTATAAGCCTTCCTATTAAAATTTCAGTTACAGGAAGGATAAATTGCACATCTACTAAAACTAATATTTTCCTGGTTTAATACTTTTTTACCTGATCTGATGAGGTTCTGTGAACCAAAACTATGTCTTATGTTTCATTTTTTCTCCTACATTCCCAGCATAGTCCCTTGAGCATAAATTATAGTATAAAATTTTATTAGCCATTGTTGTATAATCATAATAAGAATTAATATTACTGATTATATTGTTAATTGCTGTTCTAAGAATATTCAATGTGTTAGTCCATTTAAATCTCTTAAAAACTTTATGAGACATTTGTGCCTTTGCATGTAAGGAAACTGAGGCTTGAGTGGCTACAAAACCTGTTCAAAGTTAGGCAAACAAGTGATAGAAAATTCGCATCTAAGAAACTGAATCTCAGGCTTTTTTTTTTTTTTGCCATGATGTCATATCTTAAAGATTGAGATAAGATGGATCCAGAATATAATGAACTGTGAATATCAGAGCATCAAGTTTCAGCTGAGAAATCTTGCATATGGAAAATATCATGATAAAATTCATTTCTTCAGAAAATGAGACCAATGTCATTATTGTCTTCTTCTTCTTCTTCCTCCCTCCTCCCCCTCCCTCTTCCCCTTCCCCTTGCCCCTCCCCCTTCCCTCCCCTCCCCCTCCCCTCCCCCTCCTCTTCCCCCTCCTCCTCCTCTGTGGCGATGACTGAAGTGTGGCATCCCACGTAGGCTTGCAGGAAACGGATACTGAGAGCCAGAAACAGAAACGGTGCTGCCTGTGCTCCATCTAATGTTCTAGAGAATCTGTTTGCGATTAACATATCCTGAGCGCCTTAGTGAAGACAATGTTAGCATTGCCCCGACCCCAACCATTGTAGTTGCTTAAGCATTACCTGGCTCTCCTGGCAGTCTCTCCTTTAAACCAAAGAAATGAACATTCCAAGCAGTTGGAAATGAAGTCTGTGATGCGAAACATGTTGCCTCTTGAGTATTGTGTCATGAATAAACTGAATTTTTACTTTAGGAAAAAAAATGTCATTATTGTCTTCTTCTTCTTCCTCCCTCCCCCTCCCCTCTCCCTCCCCCTCCCCTCTCCCTCCCCCTC